>JAQBSW010012720.1:0-15960 GCA_029291075.1 Eudiplozoon nipponicum
AATTTCGCTAGCCGGCTTTGGTGCTGGAAAACTTTACGAAAACTCATATTTCGGCTGACCTCGGTGAAATATTTGAAATGACGTTACTGTATGTCATTCGTCCCACGATAAGCTATAAATAGTTATTTAATGTTTCAAGAAGCTGACCACCATGTCTACGCATGACGAGCAGTACAGTAAGGACAACACCCTGGTATAGTAGATATTCTTTGCCAAGTAACATTTCTTGAAGATAAGCCTTGTAATAAAAAGATTTTTTATCAAAACAATTTATTCTCATTCTACCTGAGAAAATTCTAAACGGCGTGTTCTTCTAAAGGCATTCTTCAAGTAGGGCGCCTTTTCCATTTTCTTATTATGTAAAATTTATGACTTGACTTCACACAAGTTTAACGGGCATGTCGAATCGCCTCTATCGTATTTGAACCCCGACCACTGCAAAGGTACGCCTTATTAACCAGTGAGGCGGTAAAAACCTGTGCACACTAGGAAGGATTGCGTCTTTATCTAAGCTATGTGCGTTATATCTTCACGTTGCGCCGTTTAGTGAATCACACCTACATGATTCAACAGCCTAAATCTACCTGCTTCACTGACATTCGAGTTGCATTTGATTTACTTTAACGTCGGTTTCTGTACAATGCTATTATAGAAGATAGCCTCAATTTAATTCTTCACATATCTATAAATTTACTTGTCCTCAAATAAAGCATTCGACCAATGTTATGAAGTAAGTAGAAAATTATTAATGTCTATTAGGCATCTTCCATTTTGACAATGTCTAAAGGATAGCAAGCAAATTAAAATAGTAATAGACATAAAAAAAACTTCGTTTTCGGTGACAACTTGGAAGCCCACAAAATAGTACCAGAATACGGGTACTCAAGCACTGCACAAATACGTCTCAAAATTAATGCCTATAAAATCAATACACAATGTACTTGCCTAACTGATACAAGACTGTCTATCTAGCAGCTAAACGCATTCACGAATGTGGAAATCCGCAAATACACTAAGTATCCTATTTTGCTAAAAGATCAGGCCAGAGGTGGAGTAAGAAATTACACGAACATTGCTCAAGAAGAAATCCTAAAAGTAAAATAATGCTTGCTGGTACAGGACTTTGGATCATGATTAGGCCCCACAAATCTGATATTTTAATCACACCGCCCAAAGAGTGCCAAAGCTGGTTCTTGCATTTTGAATAAACTGTATAGCCTGACAATTAAGACATCATTGTCTGTGGACAAAGTTAAGACTTCAGTGGAGTAATCGCATTTAAAACGGTACGGTTCGCGGAAAATGCTTCAAAATAAGAAATCAACATCATCGATATTTTTTCTTTATCATCATCATCATCCTTGTCATCGTTATCCACGGTCTTCATTATCATTAACATTATCGTCAAAACCACCTCCACCCTCCGCCATCATCACTGTTGTCTTCATCATCAGCATCATCAAACTAGACCTTCAAACAACACCATTATAACCAAATCAACTCTAGAGCAAGGCGACATCGACAATACACCCTCCTTGCGATTTTCGGGTTATTGCGTTATAAACACGACAAATCTTGGCAGCCTACTCTGTCCAAATAACAAAAGGAAGTTACGCAAATAGTTCTACTAGAAATCTGCAACAGGATAGTTATTGAGCATGACTCCTTGCCGTTACACTCATGTGGATCCCAAGTTCCATGCTTCTCAAAATTTCCATACTCATCTCGGCACCTATATTTCTTGAGTCATTAATAGAGCCCAGGCGAAGTAAGATAATAGAAGAAACCCGTGTAAATACGACTAGAGTAAAGCAAATACGACGATGGTTACCACGTGAATTTCAATGTGCTTTTTAGCGCAAACGGCACAGTCTCTTTACTTCATATAGTACAAAAAAGGTTAGTCATCGTCCACAAATTCTGTCGACACTATCCTAAAAATGGCCGTAATTAAATTTTCTGGGCCTGCAAATTTTCGCTATTTACGAGATAAGGCCGTATTCCATATGTTGAACTTAGATGTTTGTTCTCAGAAAAGCGTTGCAGACTGTTGATACAAGAACACTTGAGTGAATCAAAACTTATTCGAGTGTCCAACTTTTCATTTTCTCAGACCTGTTGCGCGACTAACTTTTATTGAACATATGCTGCAACTTGGTGCGAACGTTTGTTCCACCACTTCAGCCTTTCCGGCTCAAAAGAATATAATATGGGCATTTAGACTTGATTAGGTTTATGTCCTAAAAATCTATAAGTACTATTATGACTCGGGCTGACAGGAACTTAGCACCAATTTTCGAGAACCTCCATAGATTATACAGAGGCCAATAACTATTTCTACAGAAGTCCACAATGTCACATAAAATAGCACCTGCATAAAAGAAAATGAATATAAAAAAGTAATTAACGATTTAATGTCTAATGGCTATCCCAGCCAATTAATTGAATCAATTATTAAAAGGGGAATTAAACAGAAACAGACGTATTATGGGCCAGAAAAGAAAACAGCCTACCTAAACATCCCATTTAAGGGGGATGCAGTTTCCCGAATGGCACAAAAGAAAGTTGAAGCAGCATTGACACGCACATTTAATGCAGCCAAACTACGAGTGTTATTTAGGGTAACACACTTGTCTTTACCAGCAATCAAAGAGAAACAGCCGTTAATGTCGATATCAAATATTATTTACCAATATACATGCACAAGTTGTCGATCAACTTACGTAGGCCGATCGACCAGACGGTTAATTACTCGAATGAGAGAACATGGCAACTTGAACGCCTGTTTTAAATCAAATGGTGAATACACGTCTGCTATTGCGCAACACATCATCGAAACAACGCACGTATGTTCTCCAGACGTAGCATTCAAAGTAATTACTAAATGCAGAAACAAAAGGGAGCTAGCCACATACGAAGCCTTATGGATAAACAAATTGCAGCCGGATTTATGTAAGCAGAAGAAGCACGTACAAGCATTGAGCTTGAACTGGATGTGACGCACGCAATTTTATTGGTTTCCGTTTTTCACACTATCGCTATGTTCACATATTTCTATCTTGTTTTGCTTTCCAATTTATATATAAAGATATGTTCATTAGTGGATATTTGAGGAGACTATGCGAATAAAACGTTTCTTATATCTGATAAAAAATTTTTGTTTTGCACACAGGAAGGGTACAATTACAAACATCTATTCAGTTAAATAAGCTTCAGATCGTAAGCCTAGGAAAATACAGATTCCCTATTGACTGGCTCGAGATGCGGAGATAATGATGATGGACCCGGTTCTGTAGCACCCATAGTATCATGTATTTTGGTTTCGGATACTCAACATATTTGGATTTCATACAAATTCAACGTATCTGCAGCAGCTTCATATTATCCAGTTTATTTCCATGTTCGCACATTAAATGCGCTAACGATAGATCCTAACCTAGGCCTAATGGATGGTAGCTTTCTTGGACTATTTTCGATAGTTGCAAACCCGACATTGCGCTCAGCGATATGATTAACATCCACCATATTCATAGCATCTAATAGAACACTATTGTTAGGTTGGGAAGAGAAGAGGGAATGGAAAGAGGTATATTCTTTGCAATAATGAAGCATCCATATATTATGCTGTTAAAGACCAGAATGATGATAGGCCTTGGAAAACGCTTTCCTCGTAACTTTCGCATGAACACTCTGGTAAAAGACAACAGCGGAAAAATATTAATGTTTAACGAAATAAAACAGTATTAAGTTACGCTTATATGACCTTCTTCATACATCCATTCAAGGCCAAGTTTTATGCTATCTACGTTACCACTTTGTATCTCGAAGACATCTGATGTTTTGTTCTCCACGAAATACTTTTGAAGAACCGGACTTTTGGCTGCCAAAACGCACTTATGTGCGGCGAAACTTTCATTTTGGCATTTTATAACAGCGTCCAAGAACAAATTCGTTCTAGAAGTTAATAAATCATGATTACCGTCTTTGCTGAGATAACTCAGGCATTACTGACGAAGTTTTTGTATTCTTTGCCATTTCTATGAAGCAAACAGCAGAATTAATTTAAACTACTGGCTATGCGGCTACAAGTGCTCCGATAAATTTTTAACTACAGCCAAGTAAAAAATGCAAAAATAGAGAATTCGTTTTAAATGACAATAAACAATAGAATAAATGTAAAAAATTATGGTCAGTTTTGTTTTTTATCGTTTCAAATGGTGATAATGCAAATTGAAATTTATTTAAGAAAATGTCGAGTTTATTGAAAAACAACACAACTCTAATTTCAGAAAGCTACACTTTACGATGACTCACAGTTGTTAAACTTTCCGTTTCTTTATACAGAAAATCAATAAATGGCTTGATTCTTAACCAAAACAGTTTTTCTGGAAAAGTAGAAATGACAGTAACGACATAGACCTTAAAATGGCATAGTAAAATTTTAATCATCTCGCGTATAAAATGCTACTTCGTGACTTTTGTAGTCCTTCAATAGACGGGTGGAATTTTTTTGAAATCTTAAATGAACATATGGTCCCGGGCTTTATCAGAGTTCACTCTAACAGGTAATTGTTTCCGTTCATTGATGCATAAATGCCATAATCACAAAAGTAATAAATGAATTGGAGATCAAGTGGCTACAAATTTCTTTTCTTACACTTGATATGCGTAATAGGCGTGTTACAAAGGCTACAAAACTTTCAATTAGAACATAAACAGTAAACCGAAACCTCTATAAGCGATGTGAGTAATCTCACTGACCCAAAAGTTGATTATTGATATGATTGTTTTAGCAGTCACACCGTCATACTTCACCTTTGTCAAATATTCGCAATGTTTGGGATGCCTTCGTACATTCACTCAGACAGAGGTTCTTCCTTCATGTCGACCGAGGTACAAAATTTTCTTCGGCAAAAAGGTATAGCTTCGAGTAGAACGACTCCTTATAATCCCAAAGGAAATGGACAGTGATATGATTGTTTATTTGTACACACATTTATATTCACACCGTTCGTATACTAACATGTTTTGCTTTGTCTTTTAGCATGTATATCTGCATTATATGATGAATAAAGCCTAATATTTTAGGCAACTCTTTCTTGACTTTTCGACTCACTCTGCCTGTTTGCTGTGCTTGTTACTGTGATTCAGAACAATTTATTCATCATATAACCCAATCATGGAACGCCTACTCAGACCAGAAAGATTTGATGTTGAACCTAGTGCACCAGATGCAGCAAAACAATGGAATCATTGGTATCGTACATTCTGTGGCCTGAAATCAGTAGAATCCATGAATTCGGATAAATTAGACACTCTTATTTCCTACGTCTCTCCTAACGTATATGAACACATCGTTGACTGTGATACATATGATCATGCTATCAAAACTCTAATGAATCTCTATGTCAGACCGAAAAATGAAGTCTTTGTTCGTCATATACTCGCGACTACTAAACAAGAAAATGGACAAACATTGGATCAATTTGTTCAGATTCTGAAATCGTTAGCTAGGGAGTGCAATTTCAAACCAACTACGGCCGAGGAAAATCGAGACGATGCTCTGCGCGATGCCTTCATTAATGGAATCCAGTCCAATTCAATCAGACAACGTCTCTTAGAACACAAATCACTTAATTTTCAAGCGGCTTTTGATCAAGCACGTGGTCTCGAAATGGCGGAAAAGCAATCATTATCATATCAAAACTGTTTGAATTCTGCACACACTGCAACGGTTCAGCCACTCTGTCCTTCATCAGCCTCCGATAAATCTACAGATAATCTTGTTGCTGCTGTTAAAAAAAAATGTGACTTTTGTGGGTACGATTATCATTTAAGATGGAAATGTCCGGCCAGAAACGCCTTCTGTAAAAGTTGTGGAAACAAAGGACATTTCCAAAAGGTATGTCGCTCTAAGAATCACCGCCCGGTGGTTTCGACGCTTCATCCTACCATATCTGCAACTGTATTAGCTGCTGCTCCTGATTGTCTCACCAAATGTGTAATAAATCTAGAAGTCAATAACATAAATTGTCATGCTCTCGTTGATACAGGCAGTTCCTGTAGTTATGTTTCAGAAGCTTTCGTTTTGAAAAATAATTGGAAAATTCACTCCTCTCAAGAAACAATAACCATGGCGTCTAGCTCATTTTCGAGTCATACCAAAGGCCATTGTTTTGTATCGATTCAATACAAATCATGTATTTATCAAAATATCAAGCTATCTCTACTTTCTGATCTTTGTACTGACGTACTCCTCGGTCATGACTTCCTTGGATTGCATAAAAGTGTAAATATCTCTTTTGGTGGTCATAAATCGTCATTCACCGTCTGTTTACTGAAACCTGCATCTGTTACGTCCCCGCCTCTTTTCCACCATTTAACTGCTAACTGGAGGCCTATTGCTACGAAATCAAGAAGGTACAATCGAATGGATGAAATATTTATCCGGGATGAAATAAACAGATTAGTTTCTGATGGCATTATCGAACCTTCAACATCCCCGTGGAGAGCACAAGTTCTCGTGGTATCGAATGAGAATCACAAGAAACGTATGGTTGTGGACTACAGCCAAACGGTCAACAAATTCACACTCTTAGACGCATATCCTTTGCCGAAAATGGACCAAATGGCTGAAACCATTTCAAAATATCATATATTCAGCACTTTGGATCTCAAAAGCGCTAACCACCAAATACCTATCCAAGAACATGAAAAGGTATTTACTGTTTTCGAAGCGTGTGGACGCTTGTTTCAATTCCGTCGCATTCCCTTCGGAGTGACGAATGGTGTCTCATGTTTCCAAAGAACTATGGATCATATAATCGCACAGGAACATCTCACAGATACATTTGTCTATGTGGACAATGTGACAGTTTGCGGGAGAGATACGCTTGAACACGAAACAAATCTCAACAAATTTCTTAATGCCGCTAAAAATATGGATTGACCTTAAATGAATCAAAGAGCATTTTCGCAGCTAAAGAAATTACTCTCCTTGGTTTTCAAATATCGAATAGAAAAATTAAACCTGATCCTGACCGATTAAAGCCTTTACAAGATCTCCCACCACCGTCGAATGTGCAATCGCAACAAAGAATTGTGGGATTTTTCGCTTATTATTCGCCGTGGATCTCCAACTTCTCCGATAAAATTCACTCACTCGTTCATAATCGAACTTTTCCTTTGCCCGTCTCTGTGAAACAAAATTTCGATGATCTTAAAAAAGAATTAGCCATAGCAACTCTAGCTTCTATTCGTTGTGATATTCCGTTTGTCGTCGAAACTGATGCTTCGGACGTAGCTATTGCTGCCACTTTGAATCAAGATGGAAGACCCGTGGCGTTTTTCTCTCGGACGTTGACGCCATCTGAAAAATATCACTCAGCTGTTGAAAAAGAAGCCTATGCCGTGGTTGAAGCTATTCGAAAATGGAGGCATTTACTTTTGGGTAATCATTTCAAACTTGTCACTGATCAAAGATCTGTTTCCTTTATTTTTGGCAATCAAAATCGGGGAAGAGTTGAAGAACGATAAAATTTTGCGCTGGAAAATGGAATTATCACCTTACAGCTTCGATGTTGTCTATAGACCCGGAAAAGATAACAAAGAAGCAGATGCACTAAGTCGATCCTGTTGTGGTGCGCTTCTAAATGGACTGGATTTAAAACAAATACATGATTCTCATTGTCATCCTGGAATTTCTCGTATGCTCCACTTTGTGAAATCTCGTAATTTACCATATTCTATTGATGAAATTCGAAAAATGACCTTGAGTTGTGAAGTGTGCTCTGAAATCAAAGCCAGATTTCCTTCGGCAATTCAAGGCCAATTAATCAAAGCTACCCAACCGTTTGAGCGGTTATCTATCGATTTTAAAGGACCTCTTCCTTCATCAACTCGTAATCGTTATCTACTGACGGTCATCGATGAATATTCTCGATTTCCCTTTGCATTTGCTTGTCCTGACCTTAGCAGTCACACCGTCATACTTCACCTGTGTCAAATATTCGCAATGTTTGGGATGCCTTCGTACATTCACTCAGACAGAGGTTCTTCCTTCATGTCGACCGAGGTACAAAATTTTCTTCGGGAAAAAGGTATAGCTTCGAGTAGAACGACTCCTTATAATCCCAAAGGAAATGGACAGGTAGAAAGAATGAATGGTACCTTATGGAAATCGATCCTTCTCGCTCTCAGATCAAAAAGGCTTTCAGTTGAAAACTGGGAATGCGTGCTGCTGGACGCATTACATTCAATCCGTTCATTATTGTGCACATCTACCAACGAAACCCCTCACGAGCGTCTTTTTCGACACAATAGAAGGTCGACTTTTGGTACCACACTCCCAACCTGGCTTACTGTTCCTGGCAAAGTTTTACTCAAGAAGAATGCTAGAGTTTCTAAATATGACCCCTCTGTGGAAGAAGTTGAACTAATTCATTGCAATCCTAACTATGCGCATGTTCGTTTTTCTGATGGAAGAGAAGATACAGTATCTATCCGTCAATTAGCCCCGAAAGGCTCCGACGCACTGATGAATGAAGCTGGAACTAATATGGGACTCTGTGAAAATGAACCGGTTGTTGCTGATGAACAAACCTCCTATAATGACGATACCGATATTGATAATGTTAAGGCAAATGGTGAATCTACGGATAACTCAAATGCTCGTGACCTATCAGAGAATCTCGAAAACCTTATCAATCAACAACAACGTGTTCATCCTTATAACTTACGAAGTGGAAATGTTTAAATACTATGTTTTCTCAATCCTCTTTGAATTGTTACTATAACAGTCTTGTTCCGACTCTGACGCTACGCTACAAATCGCAGTGGAGGAGAATGATATGATTGTTTATTTGTACACACATTTATATTCACACCGTTCGTATACTAACATGTTTTGCTTTGTCTTTTAGCATGTATATCTGCATTATATGATGAATAAAGCCTAATATTTTAGGCAACTCTTTCTTCTGACTTTTCGACTCACTCTGCCTGTTTGCTGTGCTTGTTACTGTGATTCAGAACAGACAGGTGCAGAAAGAATGAATGGTACCTTAGGTGAAATCGAGTCCTTCTCGCTCTCAGATCAAAAAGGCTTTCAGTTGAAAACTGGGAATGCGTGCTGCCGGACGCATTACATTCAATCTGTTCATTATTGTGCACATCTACCAACGAAACCCCTCACGAGCGTCTTTTTCGACACAGTAGAAGGTCGACTTTTGGTACCACACTCCCAACCTGGCTTACTGTTCCTGGCAAAGTTTTACTCAAGAAGAATGCTAGAGTTTCTAAATATGACCCCTCTGTGGAAGAAGTTGAACTAATTCATTGCAATCCTAACTATGCGCATGTTCGTTTTTCTGATGGAAGAGAAGATACAGTATCTATCCGTCAATTAGCCCCGAAAGGCTCCGACGCACTGATGAATGAAGCTGGAACTAATATGGGACTCCGTGAAAATGAACCGAATGTTGCTGATGAAAAAACCTCCTATAATGGCGATACCGATAATGATAATGTTAAGGCAAATGGTGAATCTACGGATAACTCAAATGCTCGTGACCGATCAGAGAATCTCGAAAACCTTATCAATCAACAAAAACGTGATCATCCTTATAACTTACGAAGTGGAAATGTTTAAATACTATGTTTTCTCAATCCTTTTTGAATTTTTACTATAACAGTCTTGTTCCGACTCTGACGCTACGCTACAAATCGCAGTGGAGGAGAATGATATGATTGTTTATTTGTACACACATTTATATTCACACCGTTCGTATACTAACATGTTTTGCTTTGTCTTTTAGCATGTATATCTGCATTATATAAGGAATAAAGCCTAATATTTTAGGCAACTCTTTCTTCTGACTTTTCGACTCACTCTGCCTGTTTGCTGTGCTTGTTACTGTGATTCAGAACAGACAGGTAGAAGGAATGAATGGTACCTTATGGAAATCGATCCTTCTCGCTCTCAGATCAAAAAGGCTTTCGGTTGAAAACTGGGAACGCGTGCTGCTGGACGCATTACATTCAATCCGTTCATTATTGTGCACATCTACCAACGAAACCCCTCACGAGCGTCTTTTTCGACACAATAGAAGGTCGACTTTTGGTACCACACTCCCAACCTGGCTTACTGTTCCTGGCAAAGTTTTACTCAAGAAGAATGCTAGAGTTTCTAAATATGACCCCTCTGTGGAAGAAGTTGAACTAATTCATTGCAATCCTAACTATGCGCATGTTCGTTTTTCTGATGGAAGAGAAGATACAGTATCTATCCGTCAATTAGCCCCGAAAGGCTCCGACGCACTGATGAATGAAGCTGGAACTAATATGGGACTCTGTGAAAATGAACCGGTTGTTGCTGATGAACAAACCTCCTATAATGACGATACTGATATTGATAATGTTAAGGCAAATGGTGAATCTACGGATAACTCAAATGCTCGTGACCTATCAGAGAATCTCGAAAACCTTATCAATCAACAACAACGTGTTCATTCTTATAATTTACGAAGTGGAAATGTTTAAATACTATGTTTTCTCAATCCTCTTTGAATTGTTACTATAACAGTCTTGTTCCGACTCTGACGCTACGCTACAAATCGCAGTGGAGGAGAATGATATGTTTGTTTATTTGTACACACATTTATATTAACACCGTTCGTATACTAACATGTTTTGTTTTGTCTTTTAGCATGTATATCTGCATTATATGATGAATAAAGCCTAATATTTTAGGCAACTCTTTCTTCTGGCTTGTCCGACTCAATCTGCCCGTTTGCTGTGCTTGTTACTGTGATTCAGAACAGTAATTTAATCGTGTGTCCAAATTTTTAAATGGAGAATGATGAGAAAACATCGAACAAGCTGCGCTATAACAGTACCGGTCAATATAATGCACATTAAAATTGAGAAACCGACAAAACCGTTTGTTGAAACAAATGTGGTCCGCATACTGCAAATGAGATAGAGGAGAGAAAGCGACGGCAAAGCTTAAGAAAAGAACAGATATAGAGAGAGAGAGAAAGAGCGAAGCATAGAGTAATAACAAAAGAAAGGGAATCAATAGCTAGTAACATGCATGCACCTAAGCAGACCAATACACATAAAGTATGAATAAATACTATACACAAATCTCCGTATATATATATATATATATATATATATATATATATATATATATATATATATATATATATAATATATATATATATGTATATACATGTATATATATGCATTCTTAATATACTTCACGCCTATTTGTATGTAGAGGATAGTTCCTGAGGGCATTACATTAATACGTCTAAAATAACAACAATCTTAAATAGATGACTCTAACGAGGTTGCCAAATCCACTGAAATCTGGTCTTTTGATTAGTTTGCAGTTATTAAAATTTTGCCAAATGCACGGGGAATAAAGTACAAAACATTAAATAGCAATCAGCAAGATTGAATCGAACAACATTTACGGTAGTTAGTAATAATGATGCATAAGCACACGACCATCACGAATACATACATGGCGAGTAGTTGGAAATGGTCAAGCAAGCTTGAAGTAAACACCAATCCCATTTTATTTAACCAGTCGTCGAACAACATAACAAAACTTCCGCCAGCCGCAACGCACTGACGCGTTTCGACCTTCCTTTATCATCATCAGAGTACGACGGCAAACTGACTATCGAGGATCAAACCGCATTGAATATATATGGAAATCAAATTTAGATATGCGGCTCTCACCTCTAGCAGTCTTGCATACATTGAACTTGACTGGAAATGTCGGCTGCACAATTTCTATGCAGTCACGAACATTAACTGTTTGCAGCTTTCGCCACATATACATATATAGGCAATACAATTTAAACAATAATTGATTGCGCGGGTGGTGGTAACAATTCTTTAAATCAAGTTTGCGTGCTTGAAGTAAACACCAATCCCATTGTATTTAACCAGATGTCGAACAACATAACAAATCTACCGCCAGCTGCAACGCACTGACGCGTTTCTAAAAGAATAACAGAGCCAATGTCTTTAACCAATTTTTGTAAATCTGACATGTCATCAGGATACACAGCAATGCAAAAGCCATTAGAAGCTAAAGTATCACCGACATAAAACGATAAGAAGAATAACGAAAAACAAGAACTGTTTAAAATAAAGACAAACACAATTAAGTCAAACTAGTTATTACCGATTTATGGTACAGAACCTAATTAATATGGGTATCTTTATCTAGATAAAAGATATGAGTGAGACGAACTAATCACTATACATCAAAATTATGGTCTACTCAGCACTAAGACAAGGCAACAGCCCCATTGCGGTTATCACCGCTTCACGTCCTAAACACAACCAAAAATCGCAGCTAAATTTAGTTTAAACTGTTTCATTTATACTTATTGGATGATCTCTTACAAATGAAACAGATTAAACTAAATTTACCGCATGACTTTTTGATTGTCAAATGGTTTGTTGGATGCGCTTTTCTTTAAAAGAGGATTCCCAAACCGGTAGCCGAAATATTCGGAGATAAAGAACGTGAATGCAAAAATATTGCTGAGTACAACAAGGGTCATGTAATTAATCTATTCCCTGTCGCGTAACATGTTTTATTCATTGTGTTACGCAAAATCTAGAAACATTAAAAGGGAATAACTTAATGCTCATTAATTTGGATTTAAATTACAACAATTTCGTTATTTTGTCCGAAACAGCTTGATATGGACATTGAGGATCACGAAATTGAAACGACAGTATAGTCTATTTTGTTAGGATTGATTGATAAATAGACGTGGTGGATGTGTCATAAGTTGTTATTAATCCACGTCTCACGCCAAATTGTAGGATAACAGTATTTTGAACACTCTTAGTGATAGAAATTGAGACTCTGATCCAAACGGTCGCTACTGGGCTACCGTATTCTTGCTTAAATGTTGCTGCTCATTTTGTCCCTGCCAATTGAAGAGCGGGGATGCTTCTGTATTTAACGTGCTTAACCATGATCGTAGGAAGGCAAGCCAATTTTTGTAACGAATTTCAGTAGTCAAAAGCATGCGACCATGCAAGAATACTATTCAAAATCCACGTTCTCAATCGACCGTAATGGTCAAGGCATACAGTTTTCATAACTATTGAATTATAGAAAAAAACCGATGACAATTATGTATTCAAAATACGCTCACTTTATTGGAAAAGAAACAATGTGATTAATAATCTGTTTTATATTTAAACGACACTTTAAACCTAAATTAATGACACGCCAGAAGATGCCTATAAATAAACGGCAACTTAAGACATATAATTAACTTTAAAACCCACTACCGAAATCCAACAAATTTTGTCTACATAAAAACAAATCCTTTACAATCAAAATATTGTTTGTCTATTATAAAAGGATTATTATTAGTTTGTGAAATAAAATAAAGGTGCATCGGGACTGTACATGGCTCACGATCTGGAAATTATTTAACTGAACGGGTTCCTGTAAACAGCAGACATTTAACGGAACGTTTAAATACATCTACTAAATGCCAGAAACCTCAGTCAACATTGTCTTTTCATTTTATCTGAAAATGCTCCCACTGTTTGCAGTACAGACGACAGCAAAGACGCCTTTTATTCAAAACTACGCTCATTACGGAGTACATGAAAAAGTTAAGATATAGTTTCGGTTATGGGTAACATGAGTGCGCAAATTGGGTGCTTTAGCAGACCGAATTTCATCTATGTTGCAGATGCATTTTAAGCTCAATTCGAAACGAGTATGCTGAATCATCATCATTTCCAGCCATACAAAATTCAAGTGACTAATGTTTCACTGCCATATAACTATAAGGAGTGAAAAAAAGTACATAAATCAATTTAGACAAATTATTATTGAGATTTACGAGAGAGAGAGGGGTAGAGAGAAGGAATACCTTGCTACTATAAGTAAATTTATCAGGATAACTCAGAGAAATGAGGCAAACTAAACCTCTCCACAACACCATTATGGCCAAGTTAGCATTCGGGCAAGGCGACATCAGCAATACAGCTTCCTTGCGGATTTCACTGTATCACGTCATAAACAAACCAAACCTCGCAGCTAACTTTGCCATACTAAGAAAAGAAAGTTACGAAGATGATTCTACTAGACATCTGCAACAAGATCGCCACTGAGCTCGATTCGATGCCATATCGCTAAGGGTTTCTAACCAAGAACTGTGATGCGCACGAGGACCCCATCCCGGCAGACGAGTGGGTCCTATACTACCCAATTTGGATGTAAGTGACTTTAATTGTTTCTGCCATGTCAAAATCTGCCCACCTTGTTTCTTACGCCAATTTGGTGCTGGATGAGAGAACAGAGCTCTATTGGGCAATCGAAATGAGGGCATACGCAAAACGTGACCGAGCCAACGAAGTTGATGGAGCCTTATTTGTTTTTCTAACGACGAGCACTTATTGTCAGATCCAAAAATACGTCTACGGATGTCAACGTTAGTTATTCGTTGTTGGTAACCAACATGTGCTATACTTCTCAAACAACGATGATCGAATGCCTGTAAGCGTCTCAGATCATCAACTCTAAGAGGCCAAGTTTCACTAGCGTATAGTAAGACTGCGCGTACAGATGCATTGTAAACACGACCTTTAAGGCAAAGTGAAATATTCGCGTTTCTCCATAAATGACGAAGGTTCGAGAAAGCTACTCTAGCTTTCGCGATCCGTATTCTCACCTCGTCGGACATATTGCCTACGTTATTGATAGAGCTCCCAAGATATGTAAACCTGTCGACTATGTCAAGATCTTCATTCTGCAGTCGCAACGTTGGAGTGAGTGGTGGGTGATCCTGTAACAGTATCTTACATTTAGAGGGTGCGAATTTCATACCGAAAGACGGAACAACGTCTGCTAATCTATTTAAGGTGGTCTGGGCAGCATGCTGATTGTCGAATAATAGTACGATATCGTCCGCATAGTCAAGATCGACTAGTTTATCTCCCGGGAGAACTTCAACTCCAGCGTCCTGAATGTGTGAGAGAGTGTTGTTAGTAATAGCATCGATTACAAAATTAAACAAAAATGGGGAAAGTGGACAACCTTGACGAACACCACTGCTGGTTGTAAAGTTATGCGTTAATTCGTTGTAGACCTTAACGCGACCAGAAGTATTTGTGTAGAGAGCTCGTATAATATTAACAAATTTAGTGGGCACACCGCTTTTCGACAAGATATGGAATAAAACATTGCGATCCACCGAATCAAATGCACCCTTGAAGTCTAGAAAGACGACTATTGTGGGACGGTGATATAAATGTCTCTCTTCGAGAACTTGCCTTAACGTAAAAATATTATCTATACAACCTCGTCCTGCGCGGAATCCGACCTGTTCTTCTCTTGTGTGTGATTCACGTGAAGCGCTAAGACGACGTAGGATAATCGAAGCAAATAACCTTGATACGACCGGAGTCAAACTTATACCACGATGGTTATCGCACGAATTACGATTGCCTTTTTTGAAGATGGGAATGATGGTCGACTCATTCCAATCAAGTGGTACGGTTTCCTCATTCCATATAGTATGGAAAAGTTTGGTCAACGCTCCTGAAATTATATCGCCACCATCCTTAAACAATCCTGGAAGCAAATCATCGGGGCCTGCGGCTTTGCGGCGTTTAAGAGATAGGATTGCATCGCGTACTTCTAACTCGGATGGTTCTTCGGGACTAACATTTCCACACTGTTGATGCAGACATGCTTTCGGGAATCGGAACTGACGCGGGTGGCCAAGAAAATTGATCTCTAAAGTTTATACTACTTAAATATGTTCAGCGCAGCTATCCAAAAGCCGTTCACCATTATCGTTGCGTGTCGAGCTTAGAGTGTATCTTTCACCTAAATGAAATTCTGTGTTACTTAAGCGCCCAACTTGAGCATTCATGTCACCCATAACGAGGACTAGATCT
>JAQBSW010012721.1:0-15960 GCA_029291075.1 Eudiplozoon nipponicum
ATATTAGTTCTCCGCAACAAAAAGTATTTAACTGTTTTAAAACTGTCCGTTTATTGTATTTTAATGTTACTGGCGTTACTTGGCTTTTAGTCTGGTAATGGAATGAACCTCCGATTGTCTTTTACTCTTTAGGATTGTACTTAATTTTAATTTGAATTAGGTCAATATCGGATATTCTTTATCGGTATTTATATTTCCATAATATTATTAAAAATAATATGCCGATGAAAATAACATTAACAGTTTTTTTAAAATAATGGTAACAAAGTGTTATTCAGCGCAAAATACCACAAAATAAATCGATTGCAGAATTGTGCTGGAGGTGTTTGAAGATCGCATAAGTGGTTACTAATAGCAATAAGTATTTCTCGAAGTTCAAATTATTCTATCATTTTATGCTTCATGGATGTTAATCTAATAATTCTATTTTTTCTAATTTTAATTCGGTAGTGATGGTATGACTTCAAATTAAGTATGATAACACAATAATTTACATTGATAATGCAATTTTCGGTTACGAAAATGGCTATTTCAACTATTTGAATTAAGTTATCAACCTTTAAATATGAAACAATTCAAATTAATTTTAAAAATGTAGAACTATTTCAACTAAATTTTTTAACCAGAGACGAAAATTCAATCATAAAATTCAGTCTACCAACATTTATGGTTAAGTTCAAAGAAAAAATATATCAGAATATTATATATATATATATATATATATATATATATATATCGGTGATTATATCTAAATCGAAAAATTAATTTAAATAATTGTTATCACAGCTTCCTCACCCAATGATCGTTTAATTTTATAAATTTTCAATTCAATATCATTAGCCCTGGTAGCCTGGTGTTTTTTATTTAATGATAGGTTGTTGGTGGTTAGTTGAAACATTGCCCTAAAGAGATATCAAATAGGCTTCATCTTAAAGAAATAATAATCGAAAAAAAATTATTATTTAACCGCAAATTGTGCGTAGCTTATTGCATGGTGGCTCAGTCTTCAGTGTAGCCAACAACTAATCAGACGTACTCAGGTTCGAGCCATGACCGCGGCAAAATTCTGGTCATTACTTTAAGAATCCCCAATAAGGACGAAACCGGTTTATTGAACGGATAGCCTGTTATAAATTATACAATGCCTAGGATTTACTTATATATATATATATATATATATATATATATATATATATATATATATATATATACTTAAGTGTATATATAATGGGATTGGCGCTTATATCGGGTCACAAAATGACTTAAATTAATAACCCAAAGATGTATGCATACAAGGTTTGATCTTAATAATATTAACATTTACTTATTCTTTAACAGTATTCACGAATTAAGTGAACAATCATTGATTCCCTGTGTGGTTGTAAACATACATAAATCGAGTCTGCGAGATTAAAGTTACCACCAATCCAATTGTATTTAACCAGTCGTGGAATAATATAGCAAATCTACTGTCAGTCACAAGTACTGACGCGTTTCAACCTACCATGAAAATCATCAGAGTACGAACGCAAAAATAGCTAACACTTTTATTCAAATTCAATGTACTCGAGCCTACTAGATGTGAGAGACGCATATTCAATTTTGCTTTCCAGATATATGCATTACAGTTTGATTCTTGTTAGTTTATTTTCCGTCGTAATCTAATGAGGATCATGGAGCGTTAAAAAGCGTCAGTACGTGTGACTAATGGTAGCTTCGCTATTTTGTCGACGACTGGTTAAATACAATGGGATTTGTGTTTACTTCAAGCTCGTAAACTTGATTTAAAGAATTGTTACCAACACCCGCGTTGACAATGATTTTTAATTTGTATTACCTATATATATTTATATATATATATATATATATATATATATATATATGTGTGTATGTGGCGAAAGATGTAAAAGGTAATGTTTGTTACTACATAGAAATTGTGCAGCCGACATTTCCACTCAAGTACAATTTAAGCGTGCCTACTAGAGATTAGAGCCGCATATTTAATTTTGCTTTCCATATATATGTAATGCGGTGTGATCCTCGATAGTCAGTTTGTCGTTGTACTCTTATGATGGTCGTAAAAGTTGGAAACGTATCAATATGTGTGACTGATGGTAGTTTTTCTAATTTGTTCGACGACTGGTTAAATAAAACGGGATTTGTGTTTACTTCAAGCTCACAAACATTTTATAAAGAAAAGTATTCACTAATGTTTTAACATATTTAAATTTTTTACTTTAGGCACAAACTAGTTGTTTTAACGGTTCGTTTTATGATCAAATTTTCAATCTTTCAATGGGAACCTTTTTGAAGTACGTTTTAGCATTTGGAGGTTGTTTCCCTGAAGTTTTATTATAGAAACAATTGCATTACGTTTAGACATTTTAAAATTATTAAATTTAAAAAATAGTGTGCAAATGTCATAATTAGTCAACGTTCACTCATGTATAACACTATAATGACAAATTTATTTTTTACAATTTAATTTAAAAGTAAAGAATGATGTTTCATAGACCTTAGTGTCATTTTGTTTTAATAATTCAAATTTAAAATTATTTAAAGCTCGAATTAGAGATGCTATTATTTTTAAACAAATATCTTATTTAAGAGATTTTCAACACGAAACTCAAAGCCCAACGCATTCACAAGTTTCATTTTGTTCAACAGATTATTGCAAAATAACTGAACAATTAATAGAACAAGTCTGAAATTTTGTTTAACCAGGTTCAATTATTATTTTAATTGATTATATTTCCAACAATATCTGCAGTTTCGGTACATTTACCGGAATCGTATTTTTTACCACTATTGTTATTACATTAAAACATTTTGGAATCGCATGAAAGTGGACAATATTTACTTTCTCCTCGAAGCTTCGTTCAGTTATAAGTGCGATAATGTATAAAAGTTTTAAAGTTTATTGGTCAAATAGCAGTTTTTTTACGATGATTTCGATGCGACTGCCTTCTTCATGATCTTATGAACTGGTTCTTTTGGACTTCTGTATCTAGCTGTTATATGTTGAGCTTTTTCGCTAAATATTGTTAAAATCTGTTGAACTTTTGGTGCCTCAATAAATTTAATTTTATTTAAAGTTGTAGGGAAAATTTTTATGCGGCATTAACCTCTATTTGAATTAAACTCTGAATTTCTTAGCTTCAGATAGATAGTTTGCGGTCTTGGTATAAGCACGTGACCCACTAATTACTTACATATGTTAGTATAAACTAAGAATTGTGCAGTGTAGAAAAGACAATTCATCCAGTAGACTGATTTCGTCCTTATTAGGAAATTATCACGTACTAGCTAGAATTTGACATGGACGTGGCACGAACCTGGACACGTCTGCTTTTGAATCTTTTTCCCTAACTACTGAGCTACCATACCGCTCACTACACGTAATTTCAGTTATTTACTGACTACTGTAACTCGGTTAGCCATTTTTCATTTCAGGTTGAGCTCCTATGGCATCAATTTAGACACAAAGTTCCAGCTAACCATCTCCAATCTGTCATTATTGAACAGACGACACACAACATGGGGACGTGTTATTAAAATTATCATTTTTATAATTAAACATACATTGGTTGCGCGGGCGGTGATAAAAATTACCAAAATCATGATTGCGATCTTGATATAAACACCTGACCCATGAAGTACATAAATTTGTCAGTATAAACTAAGAATTGTATAATTTAGAAAAGGAAATTCATCCAGGAATCCGGTTTTAGCCTTATTGGGAACTCATCACGTACTGCGCAGAATTTGCAGCGGACAGTGCTCATACCTAGGCGTCTGCTTCGCGGGAAATTCTTGCCGATACGTGATGAGTTTTCAATAAGTAAGAAACAATCAGTTGTTGCTGACATTTGTTTCCCTCAACGAAACTCTCTAATGGATTTTGTAAACAGAAATAAAATATTTGCTTTGTGCTCTAAAATATTTACCACAAAATATCATGTGGAAAGTACGTCCAGAAATTTTAAGGATTCCTAGATCTGCTACCGTGCATATGAAAAAAATCAATTAAAATGAATATAATAGGCCATAGTTTACAAATTTCAGACATCATTATTTCAATAATAAAAGAAGTGAAAACAGATATTATAGTTTCATGCTTTTGAAAATAAATTATATTTAGATCGAAACTAACTTTATTTTAGCCATTTACTGTAAGACTATTTTACTGTGAGGTCAAATCTTTCTCTGACTGAATTCTAAGTCTTACACCAAATGCATTTTTGAAGTAACACCGGAACTTTATGTTTTACGATAAAATAACCCAACATTTTCGAAATTAAAAAAATTTCTGTTTAAATGCATTAGGTAATTTCTTTTGAAATCAAATAATTTACCACAAGAAACAACGCAAAAAATCGAACCTTCCGAATCTAGTATAAATTAATTTAAATAGGACCAGAAGGACAAACCAAATTCAGCATAAAAGAAGGTAAAACCTAACGTGTGCATTCGTTTCGTGCTTTCTGGCGACTCATCAGTAGGAGCCGGTATTACGCCCCGTATATTTGGATGATGAATTTGGGACAATTTGACGCAACAATCGTCTATAAGAATGTGTATATCAGCAGCAGTGGAGTTAACAATATAACAGCCTTTGATTTTTGGCAGTCTTCCGTGTAGACCGAGCCTATTTGGAGGCTCTTAAACTTAAAATTCAAAATAGCCACCACTTAGGTGTCCTTATAGAACAGAATTTATTGCTGAAATGGCCAAAACAAGTCAACTTGATGAAGTGCCTTTGCTAACTTAAATTATATATACATATATATATATATAAATATATATATATATATATATATATATATATATATATATATATATATATCATATATAGTACCCTTTTTATGTGCAAAAACAAAAAGAAATTTTATCAGATATAAGAAAATTTTCTTTCGCATGGTCTTCTCAAATATCTACTCATGAACATATCTCTATATATAAATTGGAAAGCAAAACAAGATAGAAATACGTGAACAAAGCGAGTGTGAAAAATAGAAACCAATCAAATTGCGTGCGTCAATTTGATGCACGCAATTTGATTGGTTTCTATTTTTCACACTCGCTGTCACTATCTGTTTTCTCCAATTTATATATAAGATATGTTCATGAGTAAATGAATGAAAATTCAATATCAAATAAAATTCTTTATTTTACATAAAAGTACAATGAATTTATTAAACTCGTATTTCAAAAAGAATATATATATATATATATATATATATATATATATATATATATATATATATATATATATATATATATGTTTATGTTGTTTATAATAGGAAATACAAATCGCACAAAAAAATTAAATATATAACGGGTTGGTTTTAATAAAACTTTTTTGTCGGGAAATTTTAAATTTTTATTCATCTCTGATTTTTCAGTGTTTAATGAATTTCCTTATTTGAATCGCGTAAATAAGCATTTAAGGCGGTGTTTTAAGTTTTTGCTTTTTTGTAATGGCATGTTCAACAAAGCAGAAACACATTACATTTGCAAATAAATATATTGAAAATATAAAAGATATTGTGAATTTTAAATGGAATTCAATCATAGACTTGCGGTAATTGTAATTCATTTTTAAGCCATTTCATCTTAGTTACTAGGGTGGATAAGTTGGGTTGACTAAAAAGTTGCAGATAAATCTGAATCGTAATGGAAGCCAAAACAGGTAGGATATTTTCATCATTAAATGTTTACCTTTTATGAAAATTATTCATTTAATTAATCTTTTTATAAGCAGAATACAAAGTGTGCACCAACTTATTCTTGATTATTTAAGTCAAACTTGCGATCGTATAAGAAAAGTCAGGCACATTTCATGCATACATTTGTCAGTATAAATTAAGCATAGTATAATCTAGAAAGGGCAATTTATCCAGTAAACCAGTTTCGGCCTTATTGGGAACTCTTCACGTACTATCCAGTATTTGCCGCGGACAAAGTTCGAACATGGCCACAACCGCTTTTGTGTCTGAGACACCAAAGACTGAGCCACTCAGCGGGAGAGGTGCCAAGTCCCGAACCCTAACAGCGGCAATATCTGAATAGTACGCGAAGAGTTCCCAACAAGGACGACACGATCTATTAGAGGAATTGCTTTTTCAACATTACACAATGCATAGTTTATACTGATAAATGTATGTGTATAATGGGACTGATGTTTATATGAAGATCGCAAACTTGATCTAAATAATAAATTTCACCGTCCGCGAAACCAATATTTGTTTAACTAAGACAAGATTTTACAGTTCACGAGAAAATGTTTACTTTAGAATTTTTTAAATGCCGCAAAATATCATATTCCTAATTACATCGACTATACTTCTTTGATTAATACAAAGTTTTTGTTTTAAATTCTAAACAAATTTCATTCATGCCCAGTATTCATTCCAGTAACATAAACATCGATATCTTTATATATTAATTTAAACTAATTATACTTATATTGTATGATATTATTTCGTTCAGTAAATTGTCGACAATTTAATATAAAGTTCCTTGTTAAAACTAGCATATCTGATTTTGTTTCATTGCGATTTCAATCATTCTTTCTATTTTTTAAACACATAAACTACTAAGATTCGTCTGCAAAGCACTGTTGGCTACCAGCATTCTTTATCGGATGATGCAATCTACGTCGCAAAAGTGCATCGCAAGCAAAAGGTCTCGCCTTTCTACAACTACCGAATGACTGGTCTGATGACACGCAACAGACAACGTATGAAATATGACGGATTATCAAATGTTCAATACAATCTCTTATCGATTAATTATCAACCACATTTTGCGCACCTTCTTATAGACGTGGGTCGCCCACCTGAATATCTGCAGTTTTAAACCGAAATCATTTTTCCTTGGAACAAATAAAGTTACATTAAGAATATAAAGAATAGAAAAATTGACACGTTTCGCTGGGAAGATTCATTTAAACAAGCAATATTTTTGAAAGATATGCATTCTTGTATATATCTCTTTGTAACATCTTCAATAGCAAGCTGCAGTCCTTTTCTCTCGAAATATAATAATTGGCAATTTAAAAATGTAAATATTGTTGATAAATACAAAATGTTTTGTAAAGTGCTTTCCTCTGAACATCTCATATTTTATTGTGTATTTAAAATAATTACTTAAGTAAAGCGAGAATCACCTGGAGAGAAACGAATCAACCAATAAACCAAATGAGAAATTAAATTGTGTTTTATTACATTATCGCAATTGAAGATAAAACAAACTTCAATATTCTGGCTTCAGAAATTGTGGCGTATAATTGAAAATATAAATGTTTGAAAAGAAGAAAATATTTTTTATTAAAAACATAACCTTTTATTAATAGCCAGTTAATTCTTATTTATTCGATGAAATGTAAAAGGCTAAACAATATCTTATAGCTAAGCAGGCATTGGTCGCACGAGCGGTAATAACAATTACTTTTAATCCACATTGCGATCTTCATATAAGCACGTGACCCATTATGTACACACATTTTTAAATATAAACTAGGTATTGTATGGTGTGGAAAAGACAATTCCTCCAATGGAACGGTTTCATCTTTATTTCGAACTCATTACGTACCGTCCAGAGTAATATATGATTAGTTCCCAATAAGGACGAAACTGGTCTACAGGTGAATTGCATTTTTCACACCATACAATACTTAGTTTATTTGACAAATCGCTGTACATAATGGGTCACGTATTTAAATCAAGAGTAAATTATTATTGGACTGAAATGGAATGGTTTTCGTGCCACGAAGCATGGAATATTTATTGTGAGCCTCTAAGTATAAGAATTTAAAGTTATATGAGTTTCATTATATTGTAAACAATTCCGCATTAATTTTAGCTAAATTTCTAATTTTTAAACGGTGCACTTTAGATAATGTATGATTAATATTTAAAAAATCTTATTTATCAACGTCAGTACTGAGGTTCAGATGTGTTATGAATATTTTAGTACATCAAACGTTGCCTCCTCTTTTTTAATTAATGAATAAATTATCTCTCATTAAATTTATTTTATTTATGTCTTAACAAGACCACAATTTATGTTTTTCCATATGTCAATGCAAAATATGTACGAAAAGAAAGTAAACTGAAATGAAACAGGATGATCTGTGTTGCGCTATAGTTTCAGAACTGCCTTTGGTTAACCTCTAATCGTATTTAGAAAAGAATACAATCTGACAAATAAATTTAAATTTGAAATATAATTTTAAAGTAGTTTTATAACTTTGCATTATTTGCTACACCGACGTCTACTTAAAACTTAATTGTGAATATCGACCAAATATACACGCCACTCGAACAGAGTAGATCGAATTTATGTTAAGATGAGCTATGTTGATTTTATTTCAAAACTCATTCAACGTTACCAGGTTCATGTTGACTAACAAGATTTGGTAGGCTACCGTTATTGTTTAAAAATGTTCTAAGACTATTGTGTCCTTATTTCTGGCAGAAATCATAAGCTCACTGTTCAGCATCTGGATCCGCAACAGCAGGTACCAAGAAATGTAAATAAAGTTATATTTTATAAGAAATTATAAATTTTTAAGTTTAGGTTGTCAGTTAGTTTGAACTGAGACTTGATTAAAGTCTGCAAGAATACAATTCGCCATGTTTTTCAAAAAATGGTAAAATGCATAGAATAAATTAATTTTTTTATTGGACACAAGAGAAAACTGACAGTTTTCACTGACAACTATGGCGCTCATATATGCAACTACACTTTACATAACTGAAACAATTCATAATGATTGCGCAGATTTTCGTCAAATACTCTGATCTAATGGTTTATTATGCTATCTCTGTTCTAATAGAGCAGTAAAAAAGTTGCGCCATTTACTTGCCAGACTAGTTTATACACACTTTTATATAATAAATCATTCCAATTTTTAGCAGAGAGATTTTAGCGTTGACTATCATACAGCCCCTCACTTCAGTCTTCAACTATAATGTGTCACGTTAGATTTGTCTTAATTGCAATTAATTAATCGCATACCTTTTGGTCAATGTTTAGATACTCATAAAACTTAATTGTAAACTGCAAAAACATTTTATTAAAAACCGGTCTATGCATTTCTAACATTTTTTATGTTTTATTCAGTATTGCAATTCGCATAAAGATACGCGTATCTTTCTCTTTGAATTTTATAGTTTGACAATCACGAAAAAGTTTTTTTAATGCAGAGTTTCATATCAATAGTATTTATTGATCAACTTCAAATTAAACATTATCTCTTGTAAATCTCAATTGAATAAATTTTTGTATCACTTCGGCGGATTGTGTTTCGGAAGTAAATTTCCTGTAATACGTTTAAGCAAAAAATATTTCTAAATTATGAATTTGCATAATACACGTATTTTTCATTTATCCTTTACATGATTATAACTATTGTACTTTTAAATTGTAAGTTTAGTTTATTTATTGCGCGGCTTTCGGTGAATTATAAATATCCATTTATATTTAGCTCTCTTACTTGAATATTGGACACGAGTCCCGCAGTGTCGTTAGGCAATTTTAATTTGTTTAACATTTTGAATAATTTGCATGTGATGATCTTTGTGCTAAAAATGTAACATTAAGATAATATTTGAGTAAACTTTATTTTCGATTTGTATTCTAGCTAGATTTTAAAATCAAATAAATGATTTTGAACCCGCATCGTTCAAAAGTAAATAGGTTCGGTGAATGGATATTATGAGCTAATTAGAAAATGCAGTGTATGTCCATGAGCCGTAGCTGAAAATGCTAGCTTAGCACCAAATTCCAGATTTGTTTATGCCATAAATAATCATTTCAAATTTTGTGATATATTGAAATTTTCTTTCTTGCAAAATTACTCGATTTTCAATAACTTCGTGTTGTTATTAAAATATCGTATTGCATGCCGTATTTTCCAAATTTTATATTTTTATAATATGAAATAAATCTTCTATGTTACTGTAAATTACAAAGGAGAAACAAAAAATTGCAAATTTCTCAAATTAAATAATTAAATTAAGACTAATTGAAATAATGTTGCTAATCATTTAAGAAAGGAAACTGCAAGTTCTATTGAAAAATATATAGAATTTATAATTTTTACTCATTGGAATTCGACTAAACAATAATATAATTAAACATGACGTGAGATTTTGCTTGGTAATGCCTTTTGATATGCGAAAATAATCTGTTATAATTCAGATTCACGAAGAGTTTCACAGGCTGTCTTTGACAGAATTAAATATGTCACATTTCGCTCGTATTTTGCAAAATTGCGCCAGAAACATTTTTTCCTTAATCAAGTTGTAATTTATGTTTGCGATGATATGCAATATAATTGTAAACTTGATTTCGCCATATTAGTTTTGCCCGATCCAAAGTAAATCATTGTCTCAGGCCAAAATATTAAACTTGAAATAATCAATACGCATTTTTATTCTTTTACATTGCGTTCAAACTGCAGAATTGAAAAAATAGTTTCCAAACAGCATTTTAAATATTATGCATTTCATTGCAGAATATTGACGGAAAATAATCTTTTTAAAATATCCAACGTTTGCGATACTTGCAAAATTTGTCCAACTTTTTCTGTCTGTACTTTCACAAACACAAAGTTCAAAAGATACAATGATGGCGAATAATTAATCTACTAAATTACTCACACAAATAGAAATTGAGAAGTAGATTCTAATAACCACAAATAAATGGAGTGATTTCTAATAGAAAATAGTGTAGAATTTAAATGTTATGCGCATCGGATCTCGGAAGTTCTGGAGAGCTGTATTGCCTCTCAAGTGTTACTTTACTTGTTATAAATGTTTAAAGTTTTAATTAAATTTTACAGCGTCATGTTAAAGTATTAGAAGAACGCGGCAAAAAAGCAAATATCCTGTTTAATACTATGAAAATTATTTAAATCAAGCTTGCGATCTTGATATAAACACCAATCCCAGTATATACATTCATATTCATATTCATATATATATATATATATATATATATATATATATTTGCTAGTACAAACGAAGCATTGTATAGTGAAGGTAAGTTTATTGAACCAATGAACAATATTGATTTTTTAATTAAGAAATGGCTAACCAGAAATCAATAGTTTGTATACTGCAGAATATTATGTGTTGCCTGACTCAGGGTGGTTTATTATTTAGTCAGAGACTCCGAAGCAGGCATTAACAGGTTCAAGCCCTTTCCATGTTCAATTATCGACAGTATTTAAAGTGTATCTAATAAAGATGAAGCTGTTCTATTGGAAGAATTTTATTTTCTCTATTATATAATGCTTAGTTTCTACTGAAAAATGTATATATATATATTCATTGTACTCTACCTGTGCGCACAAAAAAAAGAAATTTTATCAGATATAAGAAAATTTTCTTTTTCATGGTCTTCTCAAATATCTACTCATGAACATATCTTTATATATAAATTGGAAATAGAAATATGTGAACAAAGAGAGTGAAAAATAGAAACCAATCAAATTGCGTGCGTCACATCCAGTTTAAGCTCAATGCTTGTACCTGCTTCTTCTGCTTATATAAATCCGGCTTCAATTCGTTTATCCATAAGGCTTCGTATGTGACTAGCTCCCTTTTGTTTTTGCATTTAGTAATTACTTTGAATGCTACGTCTGGAGAACATACGTGCGATGTTTCGATGATGTGTTGCGCAATAGCAGACGTGTATTCACCATTTGATTTAAAACAGACGTTCAAGTTGCAATGTTCTCTCATTCGAGTAATTAACCGTCTGGTCGATCGGCCTACGTAAGTTGATCGACAACTTGCGCATGCATATTGGTAAATAATATTTGATATCGACATTAACGGCTGTTTCTCTTTGATTGCTGGTAAAGGCAAGTGTGTTACCCTAAATAACACTCGTAGTTTGGCTGCATTAAATGTGCGTGTCAATGCTGCTTCAACTTTCTTTTGTGCCATTCGGGAAACTGCATCCCCCTTAAATGGGATGTTTAGGTAGACGGTTTTCTTTTCTGGCTCATAGTACGTCCGTTTCTGGTTAACTCCCCTTTTAATAATTGATTCAATTAATTGTCTGGGATAGCCATTAGACATTAAATCGTTAATTGCTTTATTATATTCATTTACTTTAGAATCTTGACTAACCAACCTGTCAATTCTTGAAAAGCAACCACGAACTGTTGATAATTTATATTGAAATGGCACAAAACTGCTGTAATGCAAATACTGTGCAGACCATGTTGGTTTATGGTAAATTGTTCTGTTTAATTTACCATTATTTTCTTTCTTTAATAGTACATCTAGGAAAGACAGACAGTCATCTTTCTCGTGCTCTGACGTGAAACCAATATTCTTATGTGCTTAGTTGAAACTTTCAAGCAATGTTCGTGATTGCGACCTGTTTTTAAGTACAAGAAATATATCATCCACGTACCGTATATATTGAGCACATTTACTTATGTCACTCTTTAATGATGTATTTTCTAGGTGCCCTAGAAAAATCTCAGCCAACACTGGAGATAAGGGGCTTCCCATTGCGACACCATCAGTCTGTTTGTAGATGTTTCCATTAAAACGAAATCGTACGTCTTTCGTGCATAATAAGATAAGCTTGCGTAGAGTTTGACCTGGCACCGGCGATGGTAATATATCGTGTTCTACCGCTTTGACTATAATGTCAATGGTTTCATCAATTGGAACATTTGTAAACAAAGACGTAACATCAAAAGATACCATAATCTTGTTTTTAACATTTATATCTTGAATTTTGTTTACAAACTCAAACGAATCGGCAACCGAATGTTTACCTAGTAGTTAACGTTATGGTTCAAGTAAACGAACTAGCCATTTAGCTAGTGCATGAAACGGAGAATTTACCATTGATAAAATTGGCCTCATAGGACAACCTCTTTTGTGTGTTTTTGGTAATCCGTAGCATTATTGGTGTAGATGATCCAACTGGCTTGAGCTTCTGTGCAGTGGCCTCATCAATAAAACCGGCATCTGTCAAAATCTTAATTTCATTTATTACTTTGCGCTCCACCTTGTCTATTTCATCTGATTTATCGTCTAGACGTGTGAATTTTGTATTGTCATTTAACACGTTTTCCATCTTTTGTACGTATTCAGACTTTGTCCATTATAACTGCGCTCTTTCCTTTATCAGCGCGTAGTATTTTGATGTCTGCATTTCTGCTGATATTTCTAAGTGCATTTAGATGCTTAGATGGTGTGTATCTTGTGTATTAGATGAACTAAGTCTTTTTGCAAGAATGAAATTTTTGATGTTTTTGCCGACAGTTATGAAGAAAGATAAAGCAAGAATTTTGAACAAATTGGAAAAAGATGTAAAACCTGGAGTTTTGTGTGATTTAATACCGACCGATCTTGATAAGCGTGTGCTTAACTTATCAAAAGTGCCAATCGATCAGCTAACAATGGAGGCACTATCGATGGGCCGAAATTATGGAATACATCCTTCTAATAAATGCGATGTTGATTTTTAAGGCAGCATTTGAATTGTTATTTGAACAAACAGCTGACTTGGAGCCTACCAGTATTGATTATCAAAATTGGTTCAAGGCTACACTAGTTGATCAGGCTTCACACCTGAAATCGTCTAAACGTGCAGAGCAGCATGCGTTGACAAAGCAGCATGTAAATGCACTTAGAAATATCAGCAAAAATGCAGACATCAAAATACTACGCGCTGATAAAGGAAAGAGCGCAGTTATAATGGACAAATCTGAATACGTACAAAAGATGGAAAACGTGTTAAATGACAATACAAAATTCACACGTCTAGACGATAAATCAGATGAAATAGACAAGGTGGCGCGCAAAGTAATGAATGAAATTAAGATTTTGACAGATGCCGGTTTTATTGATGAGGCCACTGCACAGAAGCTCAAGCCAGTTGGATCATCTACACCAATAATGTACGGATTACCAAAAACGCACAAAAGAGGTTGTCCTATGAGGCCAATTTTATCAATGGTAAATTCTCCGTTTCATGCACTAGCTAAATGGCTAGTTCGTTTACTTGAACCATTACGTAAACTACTAGGTAATCATTCGGTTGCCGATTCGTTTGAGTTTGGAAACAAAATTCAAGGTATAAATGTTAAAAACAAGATTATGGTATCTTTTGATGTTACGTCTTTGTTTACAAACGTTCCAATTGATGAAACCATTGACATTATAGTCAAAGCGGTAGAACACGATATATTACCATCGCCGGTGCCAGGTCAAACTCTACGCAAGCAGCGCCTTTGTATCTTCATTCTTTCCAACCACCATGAAAGTATCGTCAACGTAGCCTACATACTAATAAGCACCCTTGATAAATGGTTTTAATCGAAATTAGTAATTAAATATCGTGGTATTCAGGACTTCATTAAATTAAATGCAAAATATTAATTCTGAATTTTAAAATAAGTTAGCTTATCTCGAAACACATTGTGTAGGTATCATTTACCACTACCATGTGAGATGGCTTAGAAGTCACGTTATTGGGGACTTTATATGAAGCTTACTAATACTTGGTTGAATACAAATCCGTATTTATTAGTTCTCCGCACCAAACAACCTATAACTGTTCAGATACGCGTTTGGATATATGTATATTTTTTTAATTATATATGTATTCTTTTATTATTCAATCAAATTTGAAAGTATAATCTTAGCAAATAATTTGCTCGCATTTGGTCTTTTTGTAAAGTGCCATGTGATCGTTTTTAGTAAACTTAGCTCTAAATTTCGTTTTCATAATTTTATTCTTATTATGCACGAAAGACGTACGATTTCGTTTTAATGGAAACATCTACAAACAGACTGATGGTGTCGCAATGGGAAGCCCCTTATCTCCAGTGTTGGCTGAGATTTTTCTAGGGCACCTAGAAAATACATCATTAAAGAGTGACATAAGTAAATGTGCTCAATATATACGGTACGTGGATGATATATTTCTTGTACTTAAAAACAGGTCGCAATCACGAACATTGCTTGAAAGTTTCAACTAAGCACATAAGAATATTGGTTTCAAGTCAGAGCACGAGAAAGATGACTGTCTGCCTTTCCTAGATGTACTATTAAAGAAAGAAAATAATGGTAAATTAAACAGAACAATTTACCATAAACCAACATGGTCTGCACAGTATTTGCATTACAGCAGTTTTGTGCCATTTCAATATAAATTATCAACAGTTCGTGGTTGCTTTTCAAGAATTGACAGGTTGGTTAGTCAAGATTCTAAAGAAAATGAATATAATAAAGCAATTAACGATTTAATGTCTAATGGCTATCCCAGACAATTAATTGAATCAATTATTAAAAGGGGAGTTAACCAGAAACAGACGTACTATGGGCCAGAAAAGAAAACCGTCTACCTAAACATCCCATTTAAGGGGGATGCAGTTTCCCGAATGGCACAAAAGAAAGTTGAAGCAGCATTGACACGCACATTTAATGCAGCCAAACTACGAGTGTTATTTAGGGTAACATACTTGCCTTTATCAGCAATCAAAGAGAAACAGCCGTTAATGTCGATATCAAATATTATTTACCAATATACATGCGCAAGTTGTCGATCAACTTACGTAGGCCGATCGACCAGACGGTTAATTACTCGAATGAGAGAACATTGCAACTTGAACGTCTGTTTTAAATCAAATGGTGAATACACGTCTGCTATTGTGCAACACATCATCGAAACATCGCACGTATGTTCTCCAGACGTAGCATTCAAAGTAATTAATAAATTCAAAAACAAAAGGGAGCTAGCCACATACGAAGCCTTATGGATAAACAATTTGCAGCCGGATTTATGTAAGTAGAAGAAGCACGTACAAACATTGAGTAAGCAATTTGATTGGTTTCTATTTTCACACTCTCTTTGTTCACATATTTCTATCTTGTTTTGATTTCCATTTTATATATAAAGATATGTTCATGAGTA
>JAQBSW010012722.1:0-15960 GCA_029291075.1 Eudiplozoon nipponicum
TATATTATATTATATTATATTATATTATATTATATTATATTATATTATATTATATTATATTATATTATATTATATTATATTATATTATATTATATTATATTATATTATATTATATTATATTATATTATATTATATTATATTATATTATATTATATTATATTATATTATATTATATTATATTATATTATATTATATTATATTATATTATATTATATTATAGTATATTATAATAGTATTATATTATATTATATTGTATTATATTATATTATATATATTATATTATATTATATTATATTATATTATATTATATAATATATATATTGTATATATTATATTATATTATATTATATTATATTATATTATATTATATTATATTATATTATATTATATTATATTATATTATATTATATTATATTATATTATATTATATTATATTATATTATATTATATTATATTATATTATATTATATTATATTATATTATATTATATTATATTATATTATATTATATTATATTATATTATATTATATTATATTATATTATATTATATCATATTATATTACTTTATATTTATATTATATTATATTATATTACATTGTATTATATTATAGCCCATTATATTATATTTATATTATATTATATAGATATTTTATTTATATTATATTATATTATATTATATTATATTACATTATATTATATTATATTATATTATATTATATTATATTATATTATATTTATCATATTATATTATATTATATTATATTATATTATATTATATTATATTATATTATATTATAATTTGTTATATTTCATTATATAATATTATATTATATTATACTATATTATATTATATTATATTATATTATATTATATTATATTATATTATATTATATTATATTATATTATATTATGCCATATTATATTATATTATATTATATTATATTATATTATATTATATTATATTATATTATATGGCTATATTATATTATATTATATTATATTATATTATATTATATTATATTATATTATATTATATTATAATATATTATATTATATTATATTATATTATATTATATTATATTATATTATATTATATTATATTATATTATATTATATTATATTATATTATATTATATTATATTATATTATATTATATTATATTATATTATATTATATTATATTATATTATATTATATTATATTATATTATATTATATTATATTATATTATATTATATTATATTATATTATATTATATTATATTATATTATATTATATTATATTATATTATATTATATTATATTATATTATATTATATTATATTATATAATATAATATAATATTATATTATATTATATTATATTATATTATATTATATTATATTATATTATATTATATTATATTATATTATATGATATATTATATTATATTATATTATATTATATTATATTATATTATACTATACTATATTATATTATATTATATTACATTAGATTATTTTATATTACATTATCTGATATTAAATTACATTATATTATATTATATTATATTATATTATATTATATTATATTATATTATATTATATTATATTATATTATATTATATTATATTATATTATATTATATTATATAATATTATATTATATTATATTATATTATATTATATTATATTATATTATATTATATTATTATATTATATTATATGTAATTTATTATATTATATTATATTATATTATATTATATTGTATTATATTATATTATATTATATTATATTATATTATATTATATTATATTATATTATATTATATTATATTTATTACATTATATTATTTCATTTTATTTTATAATTTATATTTTTAATTATAACATGTTAATATTCTATACAACTAACATACTGAATTTTATTTTTTTTTTAATAATTTGGCATATTATACTATTAAGTAGAAAATTGCATTATATTTCATATAACATAATATCTTGCTTTTATACAATTTGTTGTACCATTCGGTTGCCCAAAAGTATTTTACATATAGTTTACTCTTTCCCTTTAATTATCTGTTATCAAAGGTATTCAAATTTTTATGAAAATAAAGGAAACAAAAATCGAAACGTTGAGATTTTGCGAAAAATGGAAAGGTCCTTATTTTTCCACGCATTATTTACAATTCGGACTTAATTGTCTTGCGTGGATTTCCTTGTTAAAATAGATATCTTTATATTTATCATCATTAGCGCTTAATAGATTATCAAATTATTTATTTTCCGGTCATGCATGTGTCCATAACGGTCGAATTCTCCTTTCATAATTTACTCACTCAATATTTAGTGATTTTCTTTAAATTTTAATATATTCTTTGCTTCCCTAAATTCTTCTTTAAAATCTTCAATAGCTAGCTGCCGAAAACTGTTGCTAATATATCAGGAAATGGCACAAAACTGCCATAATGGAAATAGTATGCAGAAAAAATGAGAAAGAAATCTTCCTTGTATCTGACAAGTTAGTTCTTTTTGCGCATGGAAATAAATGTAAAAGTTCCAGTATAAATTGATATCCCGGAAGATTCCTTCAAGAGACAAGTTGATTGAGTTAAGCAAAATTATAGAAATGTTGTCCATTGTTTCAGTTTGGTTTTGCTTAAAGTTCAATATAAATGATTTCCTAGTAATCGGCCAGTCCAAATTTTCTAAAGCTTTTGACAAATTTAACGAACAGAATTAAGTTTTTCCGGCAGAGTATAAACTTGTGTTTTACAGACGACGCTAAACAAATCGCGCCAAATTACATGCAGTAAATTTTTAACCAGTAAATATTTTTCAGATCAAAGACCAAACTTTACGTGCACTCAAATGCATCATAAAGTTTTAGTTTCATTTTATCTCTTAGAAAATTACCTTTGATATATTTTGAGAATGGTTTATATTATCAAAACTGTAATCTGCTTGCGAATATGGCTGCGGCTTCTCCAACTTATTGGTTCCTACTGACGATGGTAAGTTGGAGGCCATCGGATACCTCCCGACTAAATCACGCACACTCAGTGAAGGTTGCTGTTCCTGGGAAGTCCGTTGTTTGGAGCCGATTTGTTCTGATTTATTTATATTGGCAAGCTGATCTGAAGTCGAAGCACTGAAGGCATTGGCAGAACTAGCTCCGTCATGAGCAGTGTCAGCAATTGGCTTCGACAGTGACATTTTTTGTCCTAATTTACTCATCAGATCTTGTCTAAAGCTTAACTTTCCACCCGTCAGCGAACTTCTGTCATCAAACCCATTTGAGAAACCAATTTCGGGTTTCGAACTACCGCCCCAGTCCTTACGACCACTAATGAAGTTGACAGATGAATTTGCGTTGAAACGAGTTCCTTCAATATCGTCATCATTGTCATTATACTCGTGTTTTCCGAAATATGCATTTTGGTTTTTACTTGTGACGTTTACTGCATTGTTTGCTGCAGCATCATGATCACGGTATTCATCATAATTGTCATCATCAATGGTCAAATACGACTGAGTACTTGATATAAATTGGTTTGACCTATTGTAGCTGACATCAGTATTGCCATATCGCGTATTTATCGACTCGAGTTTTGCATTTTGTGCGCTAAAATTGTGCTTTGGCAGACTAGTGTCACGAGGTCCAAATGTTGAGTTATTTGAGGGCGATTTTCTGTTCAAATCGTTGTTTCGAACAGCAGAACTGCGTCCATAGTTTGACCGCTTTCTCGCGTTGTCATTCAGATTTTCAAGATCAGCTCCAGTAAATTCGCTATCATGCAGTCCTATGCCGGGAACTCCACTTGAACCAGCACCTAAATTATCTGAAGTATAATAAAGTAAGAAAACGTTCAAAAAAATAAGAAGTGCGTTTCAATATAATTTGGTTAAAAATAATTATGAACTCATGCCACTGTTAAGATGCTAATCGAGGCTTTTCTCTATCGGATTTGTGCTTTTCTGTCGATTTCGCAAACTTGATTTGAGAATTGTACTCACCATACACAGAGAAAACGATTTTTTTATTTTAAAAATTACACACCTATGGAGATCGGCGCAAGAGTGTTATGTTTGTGACAGTTTAAGAATCAGGCAACCAACATATTTGGTTAATTAATAATTTTTAAAACTACTGTGAGTGAGAGCACGTGCCAGCATTTTAAAATGTGGTCTCTAGACGACCCAGTTGATCGTTATTCAGTTTGCCCTCGTCATCGTACAATGACCGGGGCAGGTCCCAGCACTGAAGTATATTTAACTGACAGTAGTTTTGATATATTTTGCGAAAGGTTGAAAACAGATTTTGTTTCTGACATAAAATGGCAAACACGATTTAAGCTATTCGTCATTTCGTGCTGGAAGAAAGTTTACAAATACACACCGTCTTATTTTCTACATGAAAATATTCAAAAACCTTCCGTTTACCATTCATCCTGCTTTAAGCTTAACTAATGAATAGCCTTTATTAATTAGTTTTGATTCTTCACGCTAATATATTAGTATGAATTAAGTGAATTAATAGTTAGCTTTTTTGAATTCTTCCATTATTATTCCTAATTTAAGATTTTAATTTCCAAATGCTGTGGTAATTATTTTTATTCAATCATTGTCTTAATCTCACTCTCTCAATTTAAATGCCTTTATTAATTCAACCTGTTAGTTCGTCTCTATTCATTACATTTAGCTCTTTGTATAAACTCACCAGTAACTAACTAATTTGTTTATGCTGTACCAATTAATTCTCCTCATTTTACAGCACCTAGCGATTATTAATTACCGGGTATTCGGAAATAAACTTTTTATTAGAATTATTGTAATTTAATCACTGAAATCTGGACGCCGCATTAGATTTACCATGATGGATTTGGGCTGAAATATTGATATTTCCTTCAAATAATGTTTGCGAGCTTGATATAAACACCAATTCCATTGTATTTAACCAGTTGTCGAACAACATAGCAAAACTACCGCCAAACGTACAAACTGACGCGTTTCCACCTTCTATGATCACCATCAGAGTGCGACGACAAAGAGACCAGCGAGGATCAAACGGCAATGCACATGACATTTTAACTTTCAACTGTGTAAAAGGAATACCAAATGTTGACTATATCCACACGGATGTATTTAGTAACATATTAAGTGCTTAAACAATAATTGATTGCACACGTGATGTTAATAATAATAATAATTTAAATCAAGTTTGCGAGCTTGAAATAAACACAAATCCAATTTTATTTAACCAGTCGTCGAACAACATAACTAAACTACCGCCAGTCGCAACTCACTTACGCGTTTCGACCTTCCATGATCATCATAAGAGTACGGCGGCAAGCTGTTAAGCGAGGGTCAAACAGCCTTGCATATATATGGAAAGCAAAATTAGATATGAGGCTCTCACATCTAGTAGTCTTGCATAAATTGTACGTCACTGGAAATGTTAGCTGCAAAATTTCTATGCAGTCACGAACATTAGCTGATTAAAGCTTCCGCCACACACATATATATATAGAAAACAGAATTAAACAATAATTGATTGCACGGGTGGTGATAAAAATTATTCAAATCAAGTTAGCGGGCTTAAATTAAATACCAACTTCATCTTATTTTACATTTTCAGTCACGTGCAACTTATGCAAGACTATTAGAGGTGAGAGGCGCATATCTATTTTTGATTTCCATATATATGCAAGGCGGTTTTAGCCTCGTCATTCAGTTTGCCGTCGTACTCTGATGATGATCATGGAAGTTCGAAACGGGTCAGTGCGTTGCGATTGGCGGTAGTTTTGTTATGTTGTTTGACGACTGGTTAAATAAAATGGGATAAGTGGTTACTTCAATCTCCCAAACTAGATTTGAATAATTGTTACCACCACTCGCGCAATCATATATTGTTTAATAGTATTATCTACATATATATATATATATATATATATATATATATATATGTGTGTGTGTATGTGTGTGTTTGTGGCGAAGGCTGCAAACATCTAATTTTCGTGACTGCATAGAAATTGTGCAACCGACATTTCCAGTCACGTACAATGTATGCAAGACTACTAGAGGTGAGAGCCGCATATGCAATTTTGCATTCCATATATATGCAATGCGGTTTGCTCCTCAATAGTCAGTTTGCAGTCGTACTCTGATGATGATCATTAAAGGCCAAAACGCGTCAGTGCGTTACTATTGACGGTACTTTTGTTATGTTGTTCAACGTGTGGTTAAATAAAATGGGATTGGTGTTTCCTTAAAGCGCGCCAACTTGATTTAAATATATACTAAGTGCTTATTTATACATATTTAATTATTTCCATTCGTGTGCATGCCAAAGTGTGTGTGTGTATTGACAAAAAATTAAAGGATAAATGAGAACAGAAATTTGACTAACACCAATAACAACAAATATAATAATAATAATAATAATAATAATAACAATAATAATAATAATAATAATAATAATAATGACAATAATAATAATAATAATAATAATAATAATAATAATATCAATAATAATAATAATAATAATTATTATTATTGCTTTTGTTATTATTATTATATAATGTTAATTAGACATGCTTCAAATTATTGAAATAATTGGATTTAGAATGAATGTCTGATAAATTTCAATGGATGGAAATACTTGAACAACGAGGATGGTAATTTGATAAAAAAATTGTTCAATTTATTTCACTGTGACAGTAAACTTGAAGATGAGTTAACGCATAATTACCAATGTGTAGTAATTTGCGTTAGGTATTTATTTAAAAAAGACTTAAAATATTAAAAAAATTAAGAAAGATGAATAAACCAGCAGAAATGAATTACTTGGTATATAATATAGCCTTAAACTCAACATATGTTTCACTCGAAAGCGTGTCTACAATCATTTTATTTTATCCTCTTTACTCGATGCACTGAAAGCATGAATACGGTTCTTCAAATAAAGATTTGTATGTCGTAAGCAAATAAAAACCGGACAGTACAACCTTTATCAAAACACAGTAGAAATTTAAAGAAAATGGCAAAGAATTTTCATGAATATTGAAAGACAAACGGAAGAACAACTCGATGAAGCCACATGAGCGTTGAAAGACAAACAAATTTAACATCCAAAGAAGTTTGATAGCCGGGAAATATTCTGCTATTCAAAGGAAAATTAAAATAAAAGAAAAGTTTTACCCAAGGTAATCTGGTAAATAATTGGTTCAAGTGTAAAATGCAACTGTGCTCGAAAGGAAGTACAATCTTATGGTCTGACAATAAAATGAAATTTGGTTGTGCAGGCAGTGATAACAGTTATTTAACTCAAGGTTACAACATTGATAGAAATACCAGTCCCATTATGTAAAAAAATTTGTCAGTATAAAATAAGCATTGAAAAAGAAAGAAAAAAATTCATCCAGTAGAATGGTTTTGTTTCTAAAGGAACTGTGTCAGGGTGGCCCAATGATTACACCAACAAATTCCGAAGCAGACGTGCCCAGGTTCGAGTTCTGTCTGCAGTGTATTCTGGCTAGTGCATGTTCAGTTCCTAACGAGGACGAAATCAGTCTACTGAATGAATTGAGTATTATTCGTTGCGCACCAAGTAACGAATTAGTTCAAATATGTCCAGAATGATAAAACAAAGATAGCATAAACGAATCGCATAAACTCGTGCAGAACGGTAGGAGCCGGTATTACACTCTTTACCCACTATACATTTGGGTGAGGAATGTGGGAAAATATGCCAGTACAATCTCCTATACGAATGTGTAAATTTGCAGTAGTGAAGATAACTTCATATAAAGTCTTCGAAAATGCGACTTCAAAGACAAATCATTGTATCTATTATACATACCAAGCCTGTAGAGGGTAAAAACACTAAGGCTATTGTGTTAGTATCTGATAAAAACACTATGATTGCAGAGTCGGTACATGGTTCCAACACACTGGATTTCAATGTATGCTAAAGTTCAGAAATACTGCTATTCTGAACACTTGTTACTTTAGCAGATCCACACAATCTGGCCTTGATCGATATCAGTTATCAAATTTTGCGGTAATAATTACGATTTGTGGCGGAGAACTGATATATATATATATATATATATATATATATATATATATATATATATATATATATATATATAATATATACAATATTAATATATTAAATTGCTTGAAGTAAACCTCCCGTGACCTTATTTTAACAACCGCAATAAACCAGTCAAAATTACTTTATAAAATAAAAAAAATCATATGAATATTCTGTAACGTCATACAAAGAAAATAGTATTTTAAGAGGAGCAATCTAAGTATAATTTAATCACACTTAATGAAACAAATAGTTAAAACGCTTACAGAAGAGACTACAATTGGCAGCTATTTTGAGGTTGTACTATTGTTTCTCGCAAGCAATAGCGCATTTGATTCAATATCTTCAAACATTTATGCAATCATAGTATTCTAATTTTAATTTGACTGGCTTGACTAACACCACAAATTTTAACCATTATACAAAATTGCGTAAAATTCGTGTCATTTAGCAGTGTTCTATGACATTTGGTGTTGAATAAAAGCTAGTTCTTGAATTACAATTTTTTAATAAATTAGTTATTTAATACACGCAATTGTCGATTTTAGAATTTATTCGGGATATAGAACAATTTTTGTACGTTATAAAAACTAGATCTTTCCAATAGGTATTTTTCAATATCACCTAATATGTTGAAATGTTCGCACTGATTTAATGCTCATGTTAATCCTGATATTTAAAGAAAACTTATGGCCACAGCCATAAGATACCCTTTATTTTAGTGCCGAACACCCATAATTTTAAATTATAAGCTGTGTGTTGACTAGCGAACTCCTCAAACAATGTTTATATACCTTTAACAGAATAAATGATACGTTGAGATTTAAATGTTACGCAATGTGTAGTTGTTTTCAAGTTGGATCATATGGGACGCAAAAGGAATCCGTAAGAGCCGACACTTATCATCAAACCCCCAGCGTATGTAGGCAATTATTGTGGAAGTAGTGAACGAGGAAATGTCTTATGGAAAAAGATGCATGATTAGCTAAAAATTAACTATTTCTTGCTTACAATAGTCATAGCCTACAGATTAATGAACTAAAATTACTATAAATTTTGGGTTGATTATATGGAAAACTTGTAAGCATGTAATGTTGGAAATTTTAAACAATTTCGACTCAGATATAGGCACATAACACATTATGTACATATATTTGTCAGTATAAACTAAGAAATGTATAGTGTAGAAAAGGAAATTCTTCTAGTAGACCAGTTTAATCCATATTGGAAACTCATCATGTACTGGGAAGAATTTGCTGCGGACAGGGCTCGAACCTGGGCACGTCTGCTTCGGAGTCTGGTGCTCTAACCACTGAGCCACACTGTCACAGTTTCAAGCCCTGTCCGCAGCGAATTCTGGGCAGTAAGTGATGAGTTCCCTATAAGGAGGATACGAGTCTAAAAAATGAATTTTCTTCACTACGCTATACAATTATCATCTTTACTGACAAATTTATGTACTTGATGATCAGACGTTTATATCAAGTTCGTAACCTTTATTATAATAATTATTATCTCCATCCGAGCAACCAATATTCGCTTAAGTCTGACTCTGTTTTAAAATAAAAAGTAACAATTACTATGAGGTAAAATACTTTGTTCATAAGCACTAGAAATGGTTAATAACCTAGGCGAACATAAAATAAAGTCATAACAGTGTTCATATTCAATAATATTCATAAGTTAATAATAAGGGATCTTACAAAGTTTCATTTCAAGCTTCATTATAATAAATTTTTAAAATATACATCTTTAAATGGGTATTTACCAAATGTATAATTGAAAAAATAAAAATAACATTTAGCCCAATTGGACAGAGTTAATTAATATCACGCATCAACATAAAAAACATTGCGTAATGGCCTATTATCTTTGAAACACAGTACATCGCTCACAACCAATAAAATCTCTTCTTTTCATAGTAATAGACAAACTGGTATTTTTTCTTTAAATCAAGTTTGCGAGCTTGAAGTAAACACCAATCTTATTGTATTTAACCAGTATTCGAACAACATAAAAAACTACCGCCAGTCGCAATGCACTGATGCGTTTCGACCTTCCATGATGATCATCAGAGTACGACGGCAAACTGACTATCGAGGATCAATCCGCTTTGAATATATATGGAAATGAAAGTTAGATATGCGGCTCTCACCTCTAGCAGTCTCGCATACATTTAACTTGACTGGAAATATCGGTTACAAAATTTCTATGCAGTCACGAACATTAACTTGAAAGAGTTTCCTTGATGCGCAACTGGAATAATTGTAATTACCTGATCTGCGTTTGGACTAACGCAGCTTTCGTGTTCCAGTAATTTTCTTTTCTATAATATTTCGATCTTCCATTACCGAAGATCTTCATCAGATACATCATCTTGTTTCGTGAAATGCATCTGATAGAGATCTTCGGTAATAGATCAAATATCATAGAAAGAAAATTACCTGGAACAATGAAAAGCTAGATTAGTCAAAACGCAGATCAGGTAATTACGAACATTAACTGTTTGCAGCTTTCGCCACATATACTTAAATAGGCAATACAATTTAAAAATAAATGATTGCTCGGGTGGTGGTATTTTTATTTAGCCTGCTCATTTTTGTATTAAATTAATTTCAGAACAAATGAAACATGTGACTGACGGCGGTTTTGTAATGTTGTTCGACGACTGGTTAAATACGATGTTATTGGTATTTACTTCAAGATCGCAAACTTGATTTGAATAATTAGGACATTTAACCTGGCTTTGGCTATCCGATAAAATTTTGTTACAATATTTTGCTACTATTTTTTATTAGTAGACACATTGAAATTTGCTAATTTCGTTAACGTACGACTTCAGAAAATAAATATATGACTATGGTTTAGTACATAATTTTTACGCGCTTTGATTTTGACATCGCTATAAAGAAAGTTAATTTTTTGTTTCAATAAAATGTACCTTAGGTTATGACCAAAATTCAACAAAATCATTGACGCAAAATAACGTAGGGTTAACCTATAAATTCTTTCTGATTTATAATGAGCACAGATGTGAAGAAGAGACGGAGGATCGAAATATAAAGAAGAAAATTAATTATGATCGTGTCAAAAGCAAGATGCGCAACATTTCTCACAATAGCAAGTAAGATAAAAAAGCGGGCAAAATAAGCCAAGAAAATGTGGCCGTGAATATTATTTATCTTAAGCAGTTCAACATTAACTGAAATGTTTAAATTCTCTTGCACTATGGCTTAATGTTTTTGTATAAAAAATTGACTTCATTTGAAAACTATTTTTGGCAGATATAATTCAAAAACTTAAACGCATGATTTAAAAAAGTCAGAGAAGCTTCAAATTGCTAACGTTTGACCTATTTCGTTTTGATATATTCGTTTAAGGGAATTTGTGTATGCGTAGCTCTTCTACATGGCCGGAAAGGAAATTTAAACAATCTTTATGTCACAGATACGCGAATATGTCAATCCATACGGTTTACTTATTTGTATGGAAAAAAATTCAATTTAGATTAGAATGCACACATATGCGTGTATAGGTTATATATATATATATATATATATATATATATATATATATATATATATATATATATATATATATATGCATTCGATGCGTTTGTGTGTGTAGTTTGTATGAGGATATAATATTTGCCACAAGTTGTTATTTTTACCGTGAGTATGGTGTAAAACCGGATAATGGCATTGAAAATGAAGTCACGAAAATTCGTAAAACAATCGGCAAATATTCATTCACAAATATTTCCGGACAAGCAGTATAAGGACGGCTTCAGAGTCACGTGACATCAAGAACTCATTAATCAATTAAAAAAACTGAACATGAAAAGAAATAAAGGTTTTGCGGGCCTACGAGTGCTATCAATTATCCCGAATTGCATATTACAAAGTATTGTTGCTAACTTTAAGAAGGATAATTCGTTTTGAACAAAATCTGAAGGTAAATTGAAGAACGTTTTTCCATTCAACATAATGGAATTTAAAGAGCGAACTATTTCAAATGGAATATACAATTCTATACATGATGGGTGAATGCATTTTAATTTCTATAAATATAAAAAATATGTCATAGAAGTAAAATTCAACGTATATTACCCAAATTTGATGCGGATAAAAGCTACTTTTAGATATAAAACGTTATGTTAGATGGATCTATTTCTCCGTGATAACGTTTAAGGCGTTTAATCTGTTTCTCAAAACAAGTTTAAAACATTTTAAAAGATGTATTTGTTGTCTCAGTGCTGTCCTTTTTGTTTCGGATTTGACCGCATTTTGCTTGTGCGGGACAATTGGTAGCACTCATAGGTCGGTAAAATCTTGAACTTCCTTCATCTTCAGATGATGTAATTTTTGGCCTTAATTGATGGGTTCTCACTTGTCCCTTCTTCTTTAAGCCTTCAATTAGCTGATTGTCTGAAAATGACGTTGGATCAAGATTTTCCATTGTTCTTTGTCCTAATTTTCGAGACTTCATTTCCAGCCTCATCTTCAGGGTTGACACAATACGCACAGGAGTCAAACACAACTTGTGACAAATGTGGTACTCTCATTCAAGACATGATATAAATAGTAACTCCATTTTAGTTAAAAGGCATACAAATAGAAAAACAAACGTTTGCTGCAGGCAAAGCCATGTCTTAAATATCTACGGCCTTTGTAAGAGCACGAAGGTAAATCAACTAACGAAGATCATACCGCAAACAGTGCATAAGATATTCGCGGCCGAAATGCGTCAGTAAATGCGACTGACAGCGTGTGGTGTGATCGGATAGGCTGAAGGTGATTGGTGTTTATCACAAAATCGAAAACATGATTTACGGAAATATTGTCATTCTCCATGCAATCAATTATTGTTTATTCGAACTCCTAGGTTAAGAAGCTTGACTAAACAATTAAAATACTTATTTTCGAAAAGAGAAAACAAAACTTAATAATGTATTGCCGTTTGGCTAATTGAAACCTTTACCATCGTTAGTAGCCTTAGTTGTGTTTCGACTCCGCTGATTAAGCGGTAAATGTGAACTCGGGGGCCACACTATATTTTTTACTGCGCCATCCTGTCCTCGTGACGAATATCCCCAGTTGCTTGTTTGAAGCTCAACGCGATTCACCTTTTTAGACGGGTCACTCATCTCCATCCGACTAGAATGATAATTGGCTTTCTTTTCACAGCAAATTAATGCGGTTTTCAGGCATAAATTTGGCATGCATTTAAAAAAATAAACAAATTCAAAAGAAATAGTTTTAAAATTGACTTTGTAATCAAATATTATCTAACTTTTGGCTAACGATAGCTAACGAAGTTTTATTTATCTGCTTCTCTATAGACAAAGCGTACCTCGTTAAAATTTAATTCGCGTAAATATTTTCGCTATGTCAGATGATCATACACAAAATGTCGAATCATATTGGCACAAGCATTTTGTGCCTTATGGCTGATCATTGGCGAAAGCCACCAATGCAACGTAAATCGACTATTAATAAAAGAACCTTGAACAGTAAAATTCAAATCACATTGATTGCACAATCTCAAATCATTTGCCTGTATCAATGTCTATCAGCAACGACTGTGCTCTACCTGAAGACCGTTCCGGCAAATAATTTGATTATTCTGGAGTGATTATTTTTATGTAAAAGTTGTAAAACTACTAAGATGGGATTAACGACGTTAACTGTTTAATTTTGAAGACCAATTTGATGCCAACGCTTGGATCCTCATTACGTGTGATACATAAATTACAAAAAACTGGGCTTTTAACTTTTTCAAAACGCGAGATAAATTCTACAAACGTGGGAAAGACCCTGCACATGAGCAACAGTTTCCTCTGTGTCATTGATTAAGGTATGGTTGAATTTAAAACCTGATAATCGGTCATCGCGAATCTGTGGAAATCCAATAAATATTTAAACTGCGGCTACAGGAACGTAATGACAGATAACTTAATCAGGGCTGCTCAAATATTTGGTGTCTTTCTTTCAAGCACCTATTGTCTTTGGAACGAAGAATGCCGCATATTTGTGACAAGTTGGAGATTTCTGACAATTGAATGCAACCACTACAGCTTTACCATATCTCCTGTTTATTTTAATGCATACGTTGTTTTACTATGCTCATGGAATCTGGTGTGTAGTCCTCGATTTGAAGCGAGGGATTTGACAAATTGGTGTCCAGCCGGAGGAGCTAACAAAATTTCAATTAATATTCAAACATGGCTTATTAGGATTAGTGCATACTTTAGAATATTCTTTCAGTGAATAATGAATATATGTGTAGCAGACCTGCCAAAACATAACTTTTATGCGTTAAATAGGGTACAGTGGTGTTTTACACATTGACTTCTCGAACATGTTGCCCCGCGACTCGTTGTCGAAATTTTAGCTTTAATAGAAAACCGGTACAGAAGAATCCTGTAGCTAAAATAAGAAAACTGCTACGGAAATACGTGGCCATGAGCAATTTAAAATAAAATATTTATCCGGCATAACCGTGACGCAGAAGCCGTTTTCGTAATGTACGAGTTATAATGTGCCGTTTCACTAAGCAGGGGAGACCCAGGAAACCATCCACCAATGTTAACGAAAGCTGGAGGAGTTCGACATGATGGCGTTTCCAACAATTCATCTGTCAGATGTTATAGTTGCTTCGGACGTAGTCATTAGCGAAGTGCTGCAAATTGAAGTTGGATCAGTGCACTATTCTAGTCACGTAAGGAATAAAAATTTACTGACACCCAGAAATATGCACGCAGAACGTCACGAGCAGGGCAACTGCTATTTCGCAACAGACGGGCTGAGTCGTAAAAATAATGCGTAAAAGATTATTCACGTTGTACAGCAGACAGATAAATCATGCCACCGTGTGTCGATTAAGCCGACTTTCGCTTTTGGCTTCATTCGTCTCTAAGGACACACTTTCTACCTCGTTATACCCATGGACACACACGTTCGTCTATCCGTAACGTTAATGGTCTTCCTGTTAGCTGAAAACAACATAACTTCACCCAGTTGTGAATAATAATTGCGCTCGATCGTCTAAGTAAAAGTAACCTTCAATTATACCTATTCAGACATTTATTTCTCAAAGAAACGGCTTTTAGAATCATTACCACTGAATTGAGGCTTTTCCTCTTCACGTTATTTAATTACCAATATTCAAATTCGTATCGACCGTATTCTTACAAAATATTTTTTCCCAGTTTTCAAATAAAAGATGTATGCTTTATTTCGTACGATGTGAAAATAACCGAAATAGTAAGGCCGGTATACATATTTTTTGCATATTTATAGACAACGTATACTTATATCAATTGCCTTGAAATTAAACTGCATGTCAGCACACCTTGCCTCAATTTAATTCAAAATCGTTTTAGTGGTGTTTTGCATTATTCGCATGACAAGATATTGTGTTTTAATCATAAGCGCATGCGCTCCACTAAGTTTGAATACTTCAGCGGCATTTGTTTTTGTTCGCATCAATAAATCCAACTGCGACCAATTTTGTTCAGGCAGGTGCATAAGAAGATTTAATTCAGGCTTGCCAAAGCACACGTGCAAATTAATATTTTTGTTACAAGATAATCTATAAATAATATATATTTTCGTGCCAATAATGCGAAAATTCAATAAACCGCTTTTCAAATTTAATCAAGACAAGATTTCAGAACATGATTTCCTATTGGGAGACGAATGCTGTAAATATACGTTGTCCAGAACTATGCAGAGGAGCTAAATGTGTTACTGCACTGGCATTACACAGGGATTTTCATAGTTTCAGGCGAAACGAGGTTACATTATTTTTATAGTACACTATTTGCCTATGTAATTATCTGCTTTATTGGCAAAATTGTTTTTTGACAGTATTCTGTTGAAATGATG
>JAQBSW010012723.1:0-15956 GCA_029291075.1 Eudiplozoon nipponicum
TTCAATGCTAACTCACACTATATAATATATATACCGAGTCTGTAAAGGATACTAACACTATGGCTATTGTGTTAGTAACTGATACCTTTTTTGAAATCGATGAGTACCGGATACTAACACTATGGTTTCCGAGTCGGTACATGATACCAACCTGATGGATATAAATTTATGCTAAAGTTCACCCAAATTGAGAATTACAACAATTTCCGAACACCTGTTACTCCAGTTAAACCATACACTCTGGCCTTCATCGATATCAGTTATCACATTTCGCGGTAAGCATGACATCATTCAATTCAATATATTACAGTTAAATACTGTTTTGTTGCGAAGAACTAATATATATGCAAGTATGTATTAGGTTTTGCGAACCTAGTAACAAATTAGTTCAGTTGTGACCAGAAGGATAAACCAAAGGCAGCATGAACGAAAAGTATAATCTCATGCACATTCGTTTCGTGCTTACTGGCGACTCATCAGTAGGAGCCGGTATTACGCCCTTTAACCACTATATATTTGGTAGAAGAATGTGGAATAATAGGACGGTACAATCTCCTCGTATATATATATTTATATATATTCTTTTGAAATGCGAGCCCTAATAAAAGTCATAGTATCCTTTTCATGTGCACAAATAGAAAGAAATTTAATCAGATACGAGTAGCACTTCTTTCGAATTTTCTTCTCAAGTATCCAAAAATGAACATTCGTTTATATATAAATTGAAAGGCAAAACTAGATAGAAACACGTAAACATGGAGTTTGTGTGAAAAAAGTGAAACCTATATTTATATATATATATATATATATATATATATATATATATATATATATATATGTTTCACTTTTTCACACACTCTCCATGTTTACGTGTTTCTATCTAGTTTTGCATTTCAATTTATATATAAACGAATGTTCATTTTTGGATACTTGAGAAGAAAATTAGAAAGAAGTGCTACTCGTATCTGATTAAATTTCTTTCTATTTGTGCACATTAAAAGGATACTATGACTTTTATTAAGGCTCGCATTTCAAAAGAATATATATAAATATATATATACGAGTGCAGTGGCGATCTTGTTGCAGATTACTAGTTCGAATCATCTTCGCAAATCTCTTTTCTTACTAAAGCAGAGTTAGCTGTGATGTTTGGCTTTATTTATTAGGCGGTAAAGTAGAAACCGTAATGAGGCTATATTGTCGTTGTTGCCGTGGCTTAAAGATGACTTGGCTATAAAGGTGTCCGGTAGAGCTTTACTTTGAATCAATTATATGTGTTATCTTGTTAAATATATTCATATTTACTAGGTGTTCCTCTTCATAAATCACTCTACTTTAATTGCTTGTCAGACTTAATTATTAATCTTTTCATTAATATAATGTCTTTTTAAATATTAAATTGTATTTTTTATTTTGGCTATAAAGCAGTGAAACGTTAATTACTAATTTATTTTGTATTGCTGCGCATGGAAATAATGATGATGGCATACACGCAGTTATGAAAATCCGTAGCTAAGCCTTAAAATTAATAATTACTACAAGATCTAATTGACAGCGCATAACTCCACATGAATATGAAATACTTTAAAATTTAGTAGACAAATCATATATTGTGTCTTTTATATTTCTTTTAGTCTTGCATGAAATTAATGACACCAAATGCTTGTTGTTAATTGCTGACCTTTCTAAGTATAACTTCAAGAAATGATAGAATATACCTGTAATAGTGCAGCTATAAAGAGCTGACTGCCTGACTTAATTATCGCTACAGTGGGGCAGAAAAATAGCACGGAATACCCAGTAGGATAGAGAAGACAACTCTAACCACGGCCTTATTTTAGTTATATATATATATATATATATATATATATATATATATATATATATATATATATATATGTATGTATGTAAACTGGAAAAATCTAACTTCTGAAAGTCACCCGCTGCTTCGGCTCTTCGCGGATAACCTACTAAATCAATTCGTGCAATTCCCTACTCGAGGGAACAACCAACTTGACTGTGTCCTCTCCAACAAAGAGGTGACCATTGTCCAATCTCGGGAGATCTTCCCTATACTCGATCACTGTCAGTTATCCTTCCTTATTACTCTTTTATCCTTTATCTCTAGAGAGGGTACTCAGTCATTCAGGCGATTCACCAACTGCGAAGAGATTCGCCGACTCTGTGACGCCGTTAACTGGAGGGATCTTTTCTCCCAGTCAACCTCTCCTCATGCTTTTCCGAATTCCATAATATCTTACCCTCCCAATTTAATTCTGCCACATCTATTCAACACATACAGGAGACGAACAAGTTGAACACACTGTTTAAGGCACGCGACAACCTTGCACGCAACTCTAGACTACGCACATCATAACTATCGATGAGCAGATTAAACAGGTTATCAACAAACAAGCGCTCAATATCGAGAGACGCATCCGCACGACACCTAACTCCCGGATAAAGTTCGCATTCATCAAAAACCAATTGCTATAAATTCCAAAAGCACATATATAAATTTCTCTCGGTCGGACGACTCCTGCTTTGCCGAAGTCTATTTAAATTACCTCCTCCCTCTTTCTCCAATCCCACTCCGCCTGCTGAGATATTAGACAACGGAGACGCTGAGAAACTACGCTGGTTCAACGTTTCACCGGCCTCCGTCGCTCAAACAATTAAAGACAACAAATCTAAACACCAATTTGTTCAATACGGTGTCTCGGTCAGCACGATAGCACTTCTTGGCTGGAATCTCTTCTCTCTGGTTGCCGATGTTATCAACCAATGCCTCGAAACTACCTATCTTCCCCGGAATAGTTTAATTCGACGATCTGTCCTATCCCAAAAATGGCACTTCGTCGATCTCCTCATTCAAAGATCTTTGCCCAATTACTATCGTTCATTCTTTCACTAAAATGTTAGACAGGGACTTATACAACCTAATCTACCCCTTCATTAAGTCTCAGGACAAGTTCTATCTCCTTGACAATCAGCATGGCTTCCTGAGTGGCCGCTCCTCTTCCACCAACTTAGTCATTGTCCTTAATCGCTGCTACTCTTCTTTCTGCAAAGGTCATGAATGCACCCTACCCTTCCGTGATATAACCAAGACTTTTGATTCTTTGTCATTTTCAGCAATTGAATCCGCCTTGCTGAGCAGTGGTATCTGCGGCAACGTCCTCAATTTTATCAGTTACTATCTCCGAAACCAATGCGCTACTGTAAATGTCGGAAATAGTCACTTGAGGCAAGCCCTTATCCGATCTGGAGTTCTCCAGGTCGCTGTACTTGGTCCTATTCTTTTCAACTTTACGTTAGCGCAGGTACAAGTTGAGGACAACCTTTTCAAGCTGTTTAAATATGCGGATGACATAGTAATAGTATTTAGTAACCCTACAGCATCCAACCCCCCTTATCCTTTATATCAGATCTTTTATCCTCTCTCCATTCGCAGCTTAGCAATATCGGTCTCAAACTAAACCCTGCCAAGATTCGCGTGATGAAACTCTGCTCCAACACATTCTGTTTTCTACCGGATGCAAATTATCCCATTGATATTGAAATAAAAGTATTGGCCAAGCACCTTGGTATCTATTTTTCAAAATCTCTATACTTCTCCTCACACCTTAAACACAATACTTCCAAACTCTTTATTTGATCTGCTTCAAGACTAACAACCCCACTCTCCAACTCACGTTATTCAAGGTCTATGCCCCACCCCTCATTTCATACGCTAGCGAATTCTACTGTCCTCTTACTCTAGCCTCCTCGTATACCATCGAACAGATCTCCTCCAGATTTCTAAAGCGAGTCTTCCCTACAGCCAAAATTTTCGGGAATGCCTGCTCCAGGCCAAACTTCTACCGCTTTGGTTTACCCGTCACCTTCGAGTCATTTCTTTAATACATAAAATCACAACTTGCCCATCACTGCCCAACTGCGCTCACCCAAGTCATCATTACGCCACTCACTTTAACAACTCTTTAATCAAATCCAACCGTACTCCCAATATATTTAACAAAATCTATCTCTTTTATTCAAAGCCACTAGTGTTTTCAACGCTCTTCCCAAAGGAAATAAAGCTGTTATCCCAGCACGAATTTAAAAAGGAGGCCCACAAGTACTTCTTTAACAAATTTCTATGCGAGACGACCGATTGTAAGCGCAATTGGTTCCTACTTAAACCAGAACACTTCTTTCATCCCACGGCTATTCTATTGTTACTAGTTTCGGAGGGTGAAGTCCCTTCTGGCTGGGCTCCAATTTCTACTTTTCCCCTCTGATTTTAAATTTCTCATTATTGACTCCCTGATACCATTTGTATTCTCATTTTTCATCCAAATATAGAATACTTTACCACGTTTTGCTCAACTAATTCTTTTCCTTTTTGTTTTAGCGAACGACAAGAAACTCAAAAAGTCTACTGGACCACCCGACGGTATACATCGGACACTGATTCCCTCTCGCCTACCATCAGTCATAACCTCGCTCAACGGAAGCCAGTGAACCCTGCACGAAACACAAGCTTCAATCTAGTCGACTTCATCCTAGTCAATACTACCCTACAGAAATTCATATCCACGACAAATAAGTCTGTCGGTTGATTTCTGCTATCGGTCCGCCATCACTTTCGAACTCACATTCAGATTCGTCTGTTCGATATCAGCTTACTCCGCATTGATGCTCGGACCCTTCACGGATTGTACTCCAGTTGATTCAATCTAGTCAAATGAAATCTCTTTTTTCATCAGATCAAACTATCTTGAAGTCGATAAAAACGATTCTCTTCCTTAACTCCTCCCTCCCCCGTCGTTAAATACTTTGCTAGTCACAATTTTATTCATCTCCACATATCCTACCTTTGCTTTGTTATTTCAATGGTTGGGCCTGTTGGCCTTTGTTGCCAAATAAATGTATTATATATATATATATATATATATATATATATATATATATAAGAACAAAACAACGTACTCCATAGAATAACATTTATTAATAAATCTTATTTCTACCAGTATCTACAGCCATTGTTCTGGATTCGTTAGTATATTCGTTCATCCAATCCCACTGTACATTTGTTGTAACCAATCTCCTCTTCGTTATGCTGGCCTTTGCTTTGCGCAATTTAGACCACTCCTTTTGCGTAACGTCATTTGGTGTGTCATCGCTTTCATTGTAATTGCGTCCGTAATTGATGTATGTGTCGTATATTGCGAAGCGTTGGCTATTTTTAAAGGCATGTCGGTTATGCCTTTGTTCCAGTCCAATTTAATTTCTTTTTGAATTATTTTCTGCACGTTTAAGCAGGGGTTCAGCTTATTAATTGCAATAGCTTCAAAAGCCAGAAGCATTTTCTCTGTTTTTGCCTTGTAGAGAACTGAAAAATTGTTACTACTAACAGCATGACCTGTGAGTAGTACATGTTCGCAAATTGCTGATTTTTGTGCAGGAGCTGCACCCCTCTTTAATAGTTTTTGAGGGAGATGCTGATTTATTCTAGTTTCGAGCCTCTTTTTTGATCTGCCGATGTACTGAGCGTTGCAGGTACATTGAAATTTGTATACAGACAAAGGTGTTGACGTCACAGAGAGGCTATCTTTTTCATTCGTGCGCATCAGTTTTGTTGTGTTGAACACCACTCTCACCTGTATTGATGGAAACTGTGCTTTTGTATATATATATATATATATATATATATATATTCAGTTTGAATTTTTGTTTCTTTATGTGCTAGTATCTTAATTCGTGTTTTGAGAAGAATACTGTGTGTCAAGTGCTGTTGGAGGATAATTGCGCTCGAAACAATTTAACGAATTTTTTATTTGAATTTTGGACTGCTTATATATAAATTTTACGTACTTCCACTTTAATTAATTAATTAATTAATAAAACCAAAATTATCGTAATGTCGTAGGAGAGATATGTAGGAATTGTCTACAGGTGGATTTGTTTTAAATTTTGGTGAAAGAGAAGTAGGAAAACTCTTCTGGTTTATATTTTTGTATGCGGCGGCTAAACTAATAACCCGTCAGCCATTAATTTATGAAACTGTTTTTACAAAAGTCAAGCAGCACAACCCTAGTTGTTTGTATTTGTTTAAGCGGTGACTGAAAAAATAACCCATTCGCCAAGTACTGTTGTAATGAATTTTTGCTGAGAAGAGACAAGCAGCACTATTCTGGTGACTGATATTTTTGTACTCGCCAGGACGGTTAATAACCCGTTTATCAGGCATTGATTCTGTAAGAATGCCAGGCAACTATAAAGTCCTTCAGAATCACTTTCATAGTTGAAGCTACGAGTTTTGCCACTGGAAAATGATGACAAACATAATGATGGTCAACGAGGATAATAAATAAAGTAGGATAAATGCAGGTGCTAGCCGTGAGTTGGGTATAGTTGCCAACTACGTCGTATCAGCATTCCATTTCGAAGAGAAAAATGTGTATTAGTGCAGCCAGGTAAATCTAACTACCTGACTTAATCACCGAAATAGTAGGGCAGAAACATTGCACTGACTGCCTGATAGAGCATAGGAACGGCCCTACCTGTCTAGTTATATCCTCATCATAATTATGTGTTAGTTATGATTCTTGATTTCACATTTTAACATCCGTTGGTGCTTCGATCTTAATTAATTCGTGAATTAAGTAGACCATTCAAAGTCAGATAACGTAGAAGAATAACTGCTTTAGAAACCGTTTATAGATTTTCTGCTTTGATCTTTGGCTATATGAATATATTTTGTGTACTTTTAGTTTAGTTTATTCGTGAATTAATTTTTATTGCACATTTGGCCATTATGGCGTATGGAAATAGTAGCGCAGAGACTTTAATTACACTTCTTATGCTGAATTTGTTTACTAGTATGAACATAGTTTGTGTTCTTTTATGTGAACTGTACTTTCTGTTTAAAAAGTTAACGTTTTATTGATTACGAGCACAGTAACGAAATAGCATGCTTTTGGGGCTAAGTATTTATTAAGAATATTTTTACATGCTTAGGCTGTATTAAAAAATAATGTTTTCTTAAGAATTTTTTCTCTATCCTAAATACAGCCAGTCTTGTTTATATTGAATTCTTCATCGCAACTGGGAGGCAGCCATTATAGCGTGATTTGATGAACTGTATCGACATACGAAGAAGTCAGACTTTGAGGATGAATCGGCTATAGGATAATGTTGCAAACTATAGTGATCAAGTTCGTTTCTTTTCTGATAACATATTTCAATAGCTTCTAACAAAATAAAATACATATTGCGATACTAGACAAGAATGCTTGTATTTTAATAATTTAACATGATGAAAACCATACACGGTTGTAGAAAAACAACAGTTTTTTGCACATTTTGGTCAGTACGAGCATCTGAAACCATATTTCAAAATGTTCCATATATATGGCTTCGATAAACCTGTAAATTATATAACTACGTAAGAAAATTGCGTTATTTAAAAACATTAATTTTAAATTTAAGCCATTATTTTGGTAGTCAATTTATGGGAAGATATACTATAGATACTATAGGTACTATAGATATAATATATATATACATTAGCAGATACTTGAGGAGATAATGAGAAAGGAGCGTTTCTTGTATCTGATAAAATTTCTTTCTGTTTATGCACATAGGAAGGTACAATGAATACACACACACACATATATATATATATATATATATATATATATATATATATATATATATATATATATATATATATATATATATATATATATATATATATATATATATATATATATATATATATATATGAGAATACTGCTCCACTTTACAAGTCATAAAACAAAATGCTAAAATTTCCCGTGCACACACGATGACTAAGATACGTCCTAGCCGTCGTACAATAGTTCCTTTATTTAAAATTTTGTCAGAAAGAAAATGCTGTATCTTTATCATACTAATCTTTCAGGGAAACTACATATATTGTTATTTTTTATACCTGAATTTTATGAGCCTTTTAGCGTCACATTTTATCAAAATTTGCATAAAGCAAAATATAAACGAATTAATGCATAACTATGTTTGATTTACGATTTAAATTTTAAATATTCGAAGATGTCGAACATGATTATTCTGACATATTTGAGCAAATTATTTAGAGTCAGAGGATCGATTGCGCTAGTGTATTCAGATATGTGTGGGTAGATAAGCACTTATGCTATATCTACACAAAAGTGAATTTAAGAATTGTAACTGAATTTAGTTCATATTTCAAAAATGAACTCAAATCTGCGTTTTGCATAAAATTTGTATGATGCTATCGATTTTTAAAATCAATAGATAATCCTTGCACCTTTTAACTGTCCATGACAAGAATTATTAATAATAAAATGTGTTTAAAAAATTTTAAAAGTATTTAACAATTCAATTCCCATGTTGTAAAATACTACTTGAAGCATAACGGCAAAAATGCACTTTTCACGTATGGAGATGTGACATTGGCTAGGATTATCACAAAATACTGAGAATTTTTACAATGCTCTAATACAGTAAGAATGCTTTCTTTCGACCCACGGAATATTGATTTTCTTCTAATAAAAGAGTAAATTGATAATGCTAAAAACAATAGCATTTATTTTATAACACATTTGAATTTCTACTTCGCGCATTAGAGGAAGAAGTCATGTTATTGTATTCTTTATCTATTGCCGAGACGCATTTAGGATGTTAACAAAAATATAAATAAGAATCAGTACGTTTTTCATCAAATACGAAATAAATGAACAAGTTAAAATATCTGCACAGGTGGCCAACGTTTGCTTATTACTCAAACTGATTGTACGTTGAGCCTAGATAAGACACTAGTCCACAATGCACAAATAACGATATTTCAAAAAACGAGAAAGCAAATGAGATAAACACACAAAAATGAAAACTCACCCAACGGAAAACACGAACTATCAACGTATATGATATAAATTATATAATCTACAGAAATTTTCGTTCCTTCATTTTAAAGATTATGTAGAACCAACGTTTAGCTTACGTTTTTATGTAGTTAGGCATAGTTAAATTATATTTCTTCTAGAATAAAAATTATTATTACGAAAAAAATTCACTTTTTTCTATTTAAGGAGTGCGTTTCCATCCAAGTAATGGATAACCCCTTTCTGTAGAGCATAATATTCACCTTTAAATTGGGAAACAAGAAATGAAAAAGGTGGAATCGTCCAATAATTTATTATCGTTCTATCTTTTCCAATTTAGAATAAAAAACAGTTCATGCTTTTGCTTAAATGAGTTCAGCAATAAATCTTTACTCTCCGAAATCTCGTAAATTGTCAGCGAATGCTTCTTTTTATCGCTTTAAATTAGCATTATAAAGAAAATGTTCTCAAAATTATGTTTAGATTTCAACAGTATGTTTGACTGATGCGATTTTGTAATTCAAATTTGCATGTGCGTTGCAACTGACGGTAGTTTTGTTATGTTGTTCAACGACTGGTTAAATACAATGGGATTGGTGTTTACTTCAAGCTCGCAAACTTGATTTAAAGAATTGTTACCACCAAACGCGCAATCAATTATTGTTAAATTGTATTGCCTATATATGTATAAGTGGTGAAAGCTGCAAACAGTTAATGTTCGTGACTGCATAGAAATTGTGCAGCCGACATTTCCATTCAAGTTCAATGTATGCGAGACTGCTAGAGGTGAGAGCCGCATATCTAAATTTGATTTCCATATATATTCAATGCGGTTTGATCCTCGATAGTCAGTTTGCCGTCGTACTCTGATGATGATCATGGAAGGTCGAAACGCGTCAGTGCGTTGCGGCTGGCGGTAGTTTTGTTATGTTGTTCGAAGACTGGTTAAATACAATGGGGTTGGTGTTTTCTTCAAGCTCGCAAACTTGATTTAAAGAATTGGTCTCAGAAAGGTTGTTTCACATTTAATGTATTTTAAATGGAATTATTTTTTATCTTGTTGATTTGACTGTTTAAAATGACAGCTAGCTTGCAAATATAAATTGACAGTTATTACTAAATTTGGCGATTACTGATTGTGTGGGTGGTGATGAAAACAGTTTAAATCAATATTGCGAACATGATATAAGCACAAACACAATTGTGTCTATATTATTTTTTAGTATAAACTAAGCATTGTATAAGGTAGCAAAGGCAAATCACTCAATAGAGCGGTTTCGTTCTTACTGGGAACTCTTGAAGTACAGCTCAAAATGTTTCCGCTGTTAGGGATCAAACCCACACCTCTGAAGCGCTGGTTATGACTCCATCCACTGCACTACCTTACAACATGCTACACACAATTTTCAGTTATTTACTAACTTATGTGTACCTAATTATGATGAAACTGGCATGTAAACGTCTCTCTCGTTGTATTAAAAAGGGATGTCTGAGATCTGGTCATTCCTGTATTGGTGGCTTGAGAGTTAACCAACTGTTCGCATTGTTGGTTGTTACGTGTACGAATGGAAGTTTTCCGAGTGTAGTCTTTTGTTTCCCCTTGTTCTGTATATTTTTTCTCCACTTGGTAACAAAGCAGGTGCGGATTGCAGTGTTGAATGCTCATATTGCTTCAAAATTCCTGTCTCCGTAAGTTCAATTGCTTTGCCCCGTTCAGTTTGTTGCCAATCCGATTCAATGTTAGTTGGTTGCGCGAGCGGTGTTATCAATTATAATAATCAAGGTTGCGATCTTGATATAAGCACGTTACTCATTAATAACTTACATATGTCAGTGTAAACTAGGTATTGTATAGTGTAGAAAAGGAAATTCATCCAGTAGAACGGTTTCGTCCTTACTGGGAACTCATCACGTTCTGGCCAGAATTTGTCGCGGACAGGGCTCGAACCTGTCCACGTCTTCTTCGAAATCTGGTGCTCTAACCACTGAATCATCCTGCCGCACACGACACTACACACAATTTTCAGTTATATGCTTACTAATGCAGGCATACATACTTAGTCCATTCTTCCTCTAGGTGGAGCTCATATGACAGCAATTTAGACCAAAAGTTCCCACTAAAATTCCCCAATCTACGATTACTGAACAGAGATCAATCTATATGGGGAAGTGGCATCGAAATCAAGATTTAAATAATTAAATGAAAGTTGCTTGCGCGGGAGGTGATAACAATTATTATAATCAAGGTTGCGATCTTGATATAAGCACCTGACCAATCAATTACTTACATATGCCAGTATAAACTAAGAATTGTATAGTGTAGAAAGGGCAATTAATCCAGTAGACCGGTTTCGTCCTTATTGGGAACTCATCAAGTACTGGCCAGAATTTGCCACGGACAGGGCTCGAACCTGGGCACGTCTGATTCAGAATCTGGTGCTCTAACCACTGAGCCACCCTGCCGCACACTACACTGCACACAACTTTCAGTTATATACAATTCATAGTTTATACTGACATATGTAAGTAATTAATGGATAAGGTGCTTGTATCAAGATCGCAACCTTGATTATAATAATTGTTATCGCCGCCCGCGCAACCAATGCTCGTTTAGTTATATAAATGTTCATTTCAATACCACTTCCCCATGTAGTGTGGTGTCTGTTCAGTAATGACAGATTGGGGATGGTTAGTTGGAACTTTGGGTCTAAATGGATGCCATATGAGCTCCACCTAAAGGAAAAATTGACTAACCAAGTAACACAAGTTAATATATAACTGAAAATTGTGTGTGGTGTAGTGTGCAGTAGGATGGTTCAGTGATTAAAACACCAGGTTCGAGCCCTGTACGCGGCAAATTCTGGCCAGTACATGATGAGTTCCCAATAAGGACGAGACCGGTTTGTATTGCCTTTTCTACACTATACAATTCTTATTTTATACTGACATATGTATGTAATTAATGGGTCAGGCTTATATCAAGATCGCAACTTTGATCATGATAACTGTTTGTTGAGTTTGGTTGAGGATATGCTTGGTCTCACCTGGATGCTAGGAAGGCCATGGACATAATATATATATATATATATATATATATATATATATATTATACAGGTTACAAATAAAATAAACAGATATTCCGACACATTATTATTTTTGCATTCAGACTAATATTTTAATCAAACGAACTGGATGAATTGCCTTTTCTACACTATACAATTCTTAGTTTATATTGACATATGTAAGTAATTAATGGGTCAGGTGTTTATATCAAGACCGCAACCTTGATTATAATAATATTTTAATCAATTGCTCATTTGTGTCATTGATAGCCGAATTATTTCGTTATTTATTATATTTTTTATTTTCGGCAGTTCTGGTGCTCAATTAATACAATTCTGAATAATTGTTGAAACCTGTTTTTATAATAAAACAAGTGAAAATTACAGTAACACCAGTGTTATGTTTACGATGCCAATTATCACAAATAGAAACAGCATTAAATCAGTATTCCATACAAATGCCATCTTGCCGCAAAACTGATACTTTACTTTTTCTAAATCAGCGTAAGCATCAAAGTAACGGAGACAGCTCAACGTTTCACGAAATGCTGCAAATAAGACAAAAAAGATGTCAAAGATCTCATATTTTAATGTATAAAAACTTGCAACTTATATTTAAATTGTACCCATCCTGGAATATGCATACATGCAACACCTTGAACAAACGAGTCTAAAAATATCACTGATCAGTTGAAATATTATTGTTCACCCATATATATATATATATATATATATATATATATATATATATATGTATGTGTATTCATTGTACCCTTCCTATGGCATAAACGAAAGAAATTTTATGGTACAAAGAAACGCTCATATATATATATATATATATATATATATATATATATATATATATATATATATATATACTAACCTAAAAAGAATAATTGACCAGTGCGCATTCTGAAAAGGTATGTAGATGATATATTATTGCTCATTTCAGACAAGCAGACCCAAACAAAATCTTAAGCAAGCCAATGCTACTTAGCCGATCCAGGCATCAAATTCACTCCAGACTTAGTGAAAGATAGTAGGTTTCCCTCTTTGGACATCGAACTCATTCGTGTAGATAATGGTGATTTGACACTGGCAATAGATAGAATATCGACTTTGACCAACAGCTGTGTGTCAAAATCTCAAAATAGATACATAGTTAACAACCTAGTAAACAGAATCTGGAAGATCTGCTCTGCTTATAAGATCGATGAGGAATTAGGCTACCTGGGGAAAAGTTATCTAAAGAAAAACTACCCAGAGCGGTTCATAGATGTCAACATCTGATCATGTTAGATTCAAACTACAGAGGATACCGTGAAGCAGGATTTGCTATATTTACCATTTAGAGGCCACCTACCGGCCTCAATAATTGTACGGCGATTAAATAGAATAAATAAGGAGAATTTTCCCAGTCTAAAAGTGAACATCAAATTTAGCACACAGAGAATCATGAGGTTGGATGTCAAAGATCAAATGCCAATTCTCTGTACGTCATTCATAGTTTACAAATTCGCATGTAAGTGTGGTAGCACATATACCGGATGTATAAAGAAGCAATTAGTCAATAGAATCAAGCAACATTTACCGCAGAAACTGATTAAAATAGTCTTGAAAACATGAGGAAAATCATCTTTCTCTGATCATACATTTTAAACGGGGCATCCAGTAAATTTGATCAATTTCTCAAATTTACATAAAGCAAATCCAGAAATTATTAGATATACATTAAACTCTTTAGATAAAACAAAAAGCGTCCGGCTTAAACATTCAATATTTTCATCGACATGATATTTTAATCGACTGGTTACGAATCACAAGGCCCAACTGCAATTTAATAGCATCCAGACAAGCTCGACCACTCACTAGAACAGTCTCAAAACACATTCGATCAAATTGGCAATAAACGGAAGAAGAAAAAATAGCTGCACAAACGCCATCACTGCCATCGTTAGCATTGACAGATATTTCACAACTATATGAATGATCGACGCTGCAATCCGCGAACCCTGCGCTGTTACAAAGCGGACAGAAAAAATTTGAAGAACAAGGCAAAATGAAAGACGACATTCGGAGAAAAGCATTCGTACACGGGACAGCCAACAAAGCGAAAACTTGCAAATCAACCAAAACAAGAAGTGTAAATCCAACCGAACGTCAGACTAGTTGCCACCCAGGTCAGCAAATGAAAGTCCAGGAAGTATATAAATGAACGATTGCAAAGGTAAGTTTAGTAGTCTCGAAATAAATGGCCATTATCCACTTTGTTATTAATTGTGTTTTGATTTCTAAAAAGATATTTACTTTGTAATATACGAAAGCAATGAACATTATATATATATATATATATATACATATATATATATATATATATATATATATATATATATATATATATATATATACGACTTGTTATTTATAATTTAAAATGCAAACCAAATTAAACCATTGTTAGTAGCACCTGCAATCACGATAGTTTTACTAAGAGTATGCTCAATGTGTTTGCTTTTCTCTCAAGGCATATTCTGTATAATATCTAGTGGTGGACATATATATATACATAATTTATTTATAAATAGACTTGTCGCCTTAAAATGCCGCCAAAACAACATTGGTGAAATGTAATTTAAGCTGACTGAAATTGAGAATGACAACCTAACGGAACATCTGCAAATCCAAGGCAGCTTTGAAATTATTATTCTGCATATTTCTCTACGTAATATTTGATCAAATGAAATCTAGAATAGGATATAGTACCTACTTAAAGAGATTCGTCACAAGGTGCATGTATAGATGTCACTAATTATATTTGGTAATGCAAAATTTTTAAAACATAAATGACGTAATCTTTTTACTCGTTTAGTCATGTTTTAAATATTAACTAGTATATGTAACCAATTATTACCTTGTTCCTACGTTGTTATTTATTAGCAGATTTGTGCCAAATATAAATTGGATTTTTGTTAATTTAGCCAATAATTTGGACTCAAACTTTGCGCGCGCTTATGAAATCCAAAAGGTAAATTAAGGCATATCGGTAGAAATACTACAGCAAAATTTTATTAACTTTTTTATCTAAGACCATTTCAATTACTATGAAGCCTTTCTAATTATATTAGTGTTAGTAATTTATAGTATAAATGCAACACTTACGAAATTGGTGCAGATATATATTTATATATATATATATATATATATATATATATATATAATTCACTTTGCGTTAGAATAATGGATAGTATCATTTATGTTATACAGAAGAAAAACTTTTAATAAAAATGTATATATTGTCCGGTTTATTTTTCGAACACTCAGATATAAATTATCATCTTACGATTTAAAAACATTTTTGGTTTTTCTAATTAAGAGCATGACAAATATTGTTTAATAAGATTTGCTTTCCTAGTAACAGGTAAGATAAAATAAGACCAGATGGATAAACCAAAATATAGCATGATCATAATGTACAGTCTGATGTTCACGGACAATTCGTGCTTTCTGGCGCCCCATCAGTAGATGCCGGTATTACGTCCTATAACAACTGTATATTTGGTCAATAAATGTTTGACATTTGGATGGTATAGTCTTCTAAACGAATATGTATTCAAGCATTATTGAAAACTAGTCTGATTGTCAGTTTTACTACTATTTATAGTCGGTGGTTTATCGAAAGTTGATTTTTGAGTGATTATACTTATGTGTCTGTATGTGTGAGTGATTATTCATATTGTGTAGCAGAGTGATGTGCGCAATCCCGTTAATCTTGAATTGATAGACGGAGTTTTGATCGTTGGTTAGCTTAGATGGTTATTACCTATAAGAATGTTTTTCTCCGCATGCTTTCTTTTACATCATCTCGTTCTTTAGTTTATTTTAACGCCTTGGCAATAACGCAGGGTCTCCAGATTGCGGTGTTGACAGCTTATATTGTTGTGTAATATCGGACACTTAATAAAATGAAAACCTATTATATATATATATATATATATATATATATATATAT
>JAQBSW010012724.1:0-15954 GCA_029291075.1 Eudiplozoon nipponicum
TGTATTCTACCTGCTTCGCGTATTTGCTCGATCGGCTGTCAGCGCATATTGCACTTTACCGGTTGTCAATCCCTACTCGTCTTGATGCGAGATACCAGAGAGACGAGCCAATTGAGTGCAGGACCTGCATGACACCATACACAACGCGATCACAGCTCAACCACGGGAGCCAAAACTCAACCAGAGTCCACCCAAGGCTCTAGGACATCTTCACTTCGGAAGACTTCAAGTGAACGTATTACCTGGCCCTCTTAAGGGCCCCTATATCAGCAACTAATCTCTATTCAGAGCACCTTAACCGAGTTTGTAACGTCGTACGGCATTTACTTGAAGCCGGGGCGTTTACAAAATTGGCGACCGCGCCAGGATAGTGATTATTGTTCTGATTTTTTTGGTATAAATAAAATTGACTTCCTTTTTCATTTATTTGGGATAAATCGTGGTCATCTGTTGAATTTTTTGGGTATATATATATATATATTCGTGGTGTGTATTGGAGGATATAATAATAGATTGACATTTGTGTTTTCTTTACCGTGATTGTGCAAATCTATTTGGGATAAATCGACTAACATTCGCGTTTTCTTTACACCCTGATCCTGGCTTTTCTAAAATTTTGTTGGGTATATATTCGTGAATTTGTGGTGTGAGTATTCAAAGGCTAACGAGGCCTCTGTTCGTCTTCCCTAAAGGAAAATTTCAAATTTTGGAAGCAGTGTGTTATTCTTGCTGTTGAAAATAATAATTCATTGGCACTAAAGGCCAACAGGGCCTCTGTTCGTCATCCCTACAGGACAATTTCAATTTTTTGGAAGGAGTGACGCTGTTCTGTGTTGAAATAATAATACATTGTTATCAAAGGCCAACGGGGCCTCTGTTCGTTTTTTTGTACTGGACAATATCAAGCAACAGTGGAAGCTGCTTGTGGGTAAGCGTTTCGTTATATATTTATACATTTATATATACATTTTCATATTGCTTATAAATTTATGCTTTTAAGATCCTGTAAGATTGTTAAAATGTCAGGTCCAATTTTAGATATTGATGTTCCCGTTTGGGATGGAGATAGTGAGTTATTTTTTATGCGCGTAGACTCCGCTTTCTCCCCGTTTCCTGATTATGACAGTCATCAAAACTGTCAAAGGTTTTTGGTAAACTACCTTCTGAATTGCAGCGACGGATTTATCCTAAGCTTGAGGCCATTAGGAAACTACCTAATCCCATTTTGGGCCTACAAAACGAGGTAGAATCCTTGCTTGGACCCACTGAAACTGAGTAGATAATAAACAAAAAGCGCAGTTAGATATGCCAAATCTTGGCCCCATAGAAATACTGAGGGAATTACGGAAACGTTGGTATAAACCAACATTTCTGACCATGAGGCTAAGGTTGTTTTTATTAACAATCTTCCCCAAACATTAAAACTTTTGCCAGACAGCTCCCCAACACTCTCTCTATAGATGACTTATCTGAGAGATGTGAGTTAGAATATAGGGTTTTGGAACCCAAAGTGAATCTATCACCCTTTTCTTCACCCCCGCAAGATGATAGAATCTCCTCCTTAGAGAGAACAGTGGCGAACATGGCCAAAGTTCTAGAAGAATTGGCTATTACCAAATCGGAGATAAATCATGTGAATGCTCGACCAAAATTCGTTTCCAAGTCAAATTATAACGGTAGGCGGCGATCGAGATCTCCGCAATCATTTAATAAATATGCCCCAAAGAACTGGTGTTATAACCACTAGAAGTTTTTTATGCTTGCCAAGTTTGTCTTTGTCGTTCCGAAGAATTTCCGAATGAGTGCTAATTTCCACAGCTGACGGAAAGGACAACAGACCGCAGGTACAAGGGTGCATCAGCATCGGGAAACGTCTGGCGCAGGAAGTAGAAGACCGTACTTTCTGCACATCAACGGCATCAACGGCGCTACAGGGAAGAAGCCAACTACAATCCGACATCCCTGTCAATTTTTTTCGTCCACGACGAATTTTTCACATAGAGAACCAAACAGACAATGCCGGTCGCAATCACCAGCCTACTTGTTTGTATGACCCGGCCAAACAGCCAAACGAACTTCTGCACCTTCTTGATTTCAAAACTGGCGAAGAGTACATCGTAGACACAGGTGCGGTAGTCTCAGTTCTCAAAGGTGATTCAATGGCCGAGATGTCGCTAGGCGTTCTTCTCGCAACAGCTACAGGCGAGCCTATACCAACTTATGGCTGCCAATACCGCACACTCAACATAGGTCTACGACGTGAATTTTCCCACAACTTCATCATTGCCAAGGTCTCACATAATATAATAGGCCTTGATTTCTTTCTAAAATTTCGGCTCATTGTTGATCTTGCCAATCAAAAGATCATCGACCCCTCCACCGGACTTGAATAAAGCTTTTGGACACTTGCCTCCGAGCGTTTGGAGTTACAGGTCATTCAGCCAACCCCAGTGCATCAATCAGCAGAGATATCAGCAGCTCTTCGAAAATACAAATCGCTTTTCGATCTTAACAAATCCGATCTATGAGTCTCCAACACGATGCATCATATCGTCACAGAAGGACAACCTATTGCACTCAAGAAGCGACCACTGGCTCCTGCTAAGTTGAAAGCTGCCCAAGAAGAATTCTCAAGGCTTTTGGAAGAGGGAATCATCAGACCATCAAAAAGTTCATGGGCGTCACCAATGCACTTAGTCTCAAAATCAAACGGATCGTACAGAGCCTGTGGAGACTACCGTAAGCTAAATTCAGTGACAAAATCTGATGCATATCCTATTCCAAATAACAACACGTTACTTGAAAAACTCAACGGCAGCAATTTCTTCTCAGTGATTGACCTGAGACAAGCGTACCATCACATACCGGTAGCACCAGAGGATATCGAGAAAACTGCAGTCATCACTCCATTTGGCCTTTTGAATATCTTTACATGCCTTTTGGACTCAAGTGTGCTACTCAGACATTTCAAAGATTCATAGACAACATACTTCGCGACGACTCTGCTTATTGTATGTCATATCTCGATGACATTATGGTATTCAGTCCAGATCTAGAATCTCATGCGAAACATCTACGAAATGTCCTCTCACGCTTATCCAACCACGGACTCAAGATCACCTGTGACAAGACGTAGATTGCAACTTCATCCGTCGACTTCTTAGGGCATCGTATCACGGCCCAAGGTATTCAACCGTTGCTGTCAAAGACGAATTCAATCAAGAATATCAAGTCACCAAGGACTTTGAGCGATTTGCAGAAAATCCTGGGAGTACTAAACTATTATCGCAAATTCCTTCCAGGCCTTTCAAAACAACTTTATCCTTTGTGCAGGCACCTGTGGAACCGAAAAGGACTTAGCAAGAATTCCATCATTGCTTGGTCATCCGAAGACGAGGAATTACTTCGACTTGCCATCAACTCGTTAGCAAATGCCACAATGCTAACGCATCCAGATTTCGAAAAGCCATTTCCACTCACGACAGATGCTTCTGAATTCGCTATTGGAGCCACTTTGGAACAAGAGATCGACGGAGTTCGAAGCCTATCAGTTTCTACTTGCGTACTCTCCAACCAGTAGAAACGAGGTACGACACTTTCGGCCGTGAACTTCTCGCCATCCACGACTCAGTGCGCCATTTTATCAGCATCATTGGCAGTAGCAGATTTGTTGTTTTCACAGATCACGCACCACTAGTTAGCGCACTTAGAAACGCAACTTCATCTATCGCCAAGTACCCTGCCAGAGTGGAAAGACAGCTTTCTCGTCTAAGCGAATGGAAATTTGACGTCTTTCACGTCAAGGGCAAACATAACTTCATTGCAGATGCCCTGTCCAGGCCAGACGTCTCTCTACAACCACCTTCGCCGTCACCATTCACCGTCAACTCCGTGGCACTCAGTGAACCTGCACTAACGCCAACTCTCCTGCGAACTGAACAACGCGGTGATATTCACATTCAAAGATCAATAGCCCGTCACCCAACCAAGTTCATATGCCGTCTGTGGGAAGGCTTTCCAATTGTTTACTTCACGGGTACGCAGCCCAACAAGCCAGTTCTGCCGACCAGCCTTCAGAGGAAGGTTTTCGATTCAATTCACTCAATTTCTCACCCAGGAAGCCAAGCGACTGTCCGACTTCTTACAGATCGTTTCTGGGGTCATAGACTTAGGCAGAATGTTAAACGATGGGTCTCAGAGTGTGCAATTTGTCAGAAAAACAAGATCACACGACACACTCGTTCTAGGTTGCAACATTTTCGGTCTACTTCTCGCCTAGCTATCGTCCACATCGACATAGTTCATCTGACAAAGGTTCAAGGTTTCAGCTACCTTCTAACTATGATCGATAGATTTACACGGTGGCCTGCGGCATTACCTCTGGGCACCATTTCTGCAGACGAAGTAACTAACGGTTTTATCTCTGCATGGATATCCAATTACGGTGTTCCAATGAGGTCATCACGGACAGAGGCACTTGTTTCTCATCTGATCGTTTCAAAACCACCTTGCGGTACATGGGATGCATCTTACGCCAGACGACTGCCTACCATCCCCAAGCTAATGGTATGGTAGAGAGAATGCATAGGGAACTCAAAGCAGCTTTAGCATCCTCGTCCATTAATGGCAACTGGGTCGATGCACTACCTTTAGTTCTGCTGGCCATGCGTTCTCGTACTCGAGAATCCATTAAAACGTCTGCATCACAACTCTTGTATGGCATGGATCTACGCCTGCCTAGTCAGCTCCCACGTCTACTACCGGCACAAGATGACCCACAAAACGAAGCTACCCGCCTTCGACTTCATTTCGTTAACATGTCCGAACAGCAGCCGAGACACACGCCTCGTCCAGTCTTCGTTCACCCACAGCTCCACAGCTGCAAGAGAGTACTCGTTCGCAAAAATACTGCTGTTGCACCACTACAACCCAAGTATCGCGGTCCTTACCCGATTTTACTAAAACAGCCAAAATACTTCATCATTTTGCAAGGCGCTACACCGACATCAGTAAGCATAGACAGGTTAAAACCGTTTATCGAACCACCTGATCCTGTGAGCGTTCAACCTTCTACACACGTCTCAGGCTCCGTCTGCCCACAATCTCAACCTGCTTTGTATAACGTGTAATTAATTTTTTTAAACATTAACATTTAACTATAAAATTTTTTTTTTAAACTTTACGTTAATTTTTAGTATTTGTCTCACGTGGCATAACCACCTGTTCTTAGCTAACAATTGTGTAGCATTTTTGAACAGTTCTTTGGTATTATGCCACCTCTGAGGCAATGTTCGTATACATTTTTTATGCAATTACCTTTGATTTTAATGTATATATATTTCACATTATAATGTACTTCTCACACATGACATTACACTGCCCATTTTGGTATGACCGGCTACTTAGTTGCTAACGTTTTCGTGTAGCAACACTAAGTAGTGATCAGCTTCATATCATGGTACAGGCCACTTTCAATGCATATCTCAACTTTATCCATTTCACAAAGACCACTACAAATGCTATGACCACAACGTCGAGCACTTTAGCTCCTTTGGTCGTATACAAACACTGACAACGATCCAACCTACTTAGGTTTTTATCTTAAACCTGGCAAATTCAGAGGCGATTTACCTCGAAATCTTCACGCTGCGGCTCCAAAAACTTACACTGCTCTATTTTGCCTCACGTGTTATGACCGTCCACTAGAGCTAACAATTTGTGTAGCAATTCCTAGTGGTTACCTGGCATCATATCATAGTTGAAGCAACCAACAAGCATATTTAAGCCCAGCACTTATGGTTCATCATATTTTTCCTTAACTTGTTTCGAACTCTGTCATGCATTTCTTATCTAGCCTCGCAGAGAGGAATATTTTTTCTTTTTTTCAGAGAGGAAAGTGTTGTAACGACACAAATCAATCGGTGACATATTGCGTAAATAAAATTCAAATCTATTTACGTTGCACCAATGAGAAAAGAGCAAATTGCCGTTTAACCACGTTAAACGACGTTTAACCAATAGTATGCAAGCACACATTGCATGCTATTTAAGCACGGTAATTTACCATGCAAGTCAGTTGTGGCATTTGTATTCTACCTGCTTCGCGTATTTGCTCGATCGGCTGTCAGCGCATATTGCACTTTACCGGTTGTCAATCCCTACTCGTCTTGATGCGAGATACCAGAGAGACGAGCCAATTGAGTGCAGGACCTGCATGACACCATACACAACGCGATCACAGCTCAACCACGGGAGCCAAAACTCAACCAGAGTCCACCCAAGGCTCTAGGACATCTTCACTTCGGAAGACTTCAAGCGAACGTATTACCTGGCCCTCTTAAGGGCCCCCATATCAGCAACTAATCTCTATTCAGAGCACCTTAACCGAGTTTGTAACGTCGTACGGCATTTACTTGAAGCCGGGGCGTTTACAATTACAAATAAAATTACAGTTCAAGAAATCCTAATTAAAACTGCCTGAAACTAGCAGAGATTGTTTCTAAAATCACAGTTAAGAGAAATATTGTATAAAAACAGAGTTAGACTTTTTGACCTTAAAGAGTACCATATTTGTCAAAATTGAACATCGTTGGGTTGTAACGCGTGTTACATACACCCCCTCACGACAATGAAAATTAGTACACAATGAAGGGGGCTAACCTTTTAGGAGGTGTTATTCTCTGCCGTACCGAGTAACAACTGATGTTGGCTCTGTCAACACTCATTCTGGTTCCTCTATATCTCGCGGCGACGTGACGGCGTCGGTTGTCTCGGTCGTTGATGAGATGTCGGGCGTCAGTCCATAGTCAGCAAACCAGTATGTAGTTGGATTTATCATTTCTTCACCGCCTGATAAGTCAACATCGCGGAACAGCCGGTCATTTGGATCAAGGTTGGCCGGGGATAGTCTGTGTTTGGAGACAGCTTCAGTCTTGCCATTAATCTCCAAAATGATGTAATTCTGACGTCGATCTAATATAAGATAAGGACCGCGCTTCGGTTTGCCTAGAATCCTGCTATCCATAACTTTGTTGACGAAGAACCATTTGCAGCTATCAAAATCTTTGCGTTTATAAATTTGACCATGTTGCTGACTTGTAGGACAGATCGGCCGATTCTGAGCGTTATACTGTAGGTAACTGCGAAGTAGAAACAGAATTGCCGAATCGTTCATCGTTATTTAAGTTTCAGACCGTGATCAAACTAGTTCGCCAAGCAGCCTTAGACATTCGCCAAATACCATTTCAGCGGAACTACATTTGATCGGCTCACGAGGTCTTGTACGCATTGATTGGAGTACATTCGGTAAAGTCGCAAGAAAATTTTCTTCTGTGCTGGCCTTGAGCGACGTTTTCAGTTCCCGGTGTGGCCTTTCGACGAAACCATTTGCTTTCCGATTGCGAGCCGCGGTCACTGAGTTTTTGACACCATAGTATTTTAATAGGGCTGCGAACTCTTCGCCGAGGAACTGTGCGCCACGATCGGTTGTCACTTCAGCTGGAGCACCAAACCGAGCGAACCAATTGAGCTCTAAAGCATAACTGACAGTTTCTTGCTTCATGTCTGGCAGTGGTATGACCTCATATCATCGAGTGATGCGCTCCCGTATTGACAGTAGATATCGCATATTGTTCACGGCAGGTAAGGTTACCAGATCAACGTGTATGTGCGTGAACCGGACTTTGGGCACTTGAATGACTTGTGGCGCCGTTTTGGTGTGTCTCGTCACTTTGCATTTCTGACATTCAAGACATTGTTTTGACCACATCTTGATATCTCGTCGCATGCCAGGCCAAAAATACGTCCTGGATAAAATTTCTACTGATGTTTCGCCCGATGGGTGGCTCATTGAATGGTAGACTTCGAAGATCTTGTGACGGAGTTTTTCAGGTATAAAAGGCCGAGGGCCCACGCCAGTTATTTCACACTGCAGCAGAGTTCCATCATAATCAAATGTTTTCAGACCATTGACATCAAATGTCCGAAGTGATGGATCATCTTGCTGAGCTGCTTGCAATTCCTGAGTGCTTATAGATGAAGGACACATTATTGAGGCACAGAGGTCTGCAGGACGGCTTAGGGAGTCTGCGACCACATTTTCTGATCCTTTGACATGAGTGACTTCATATTCATACTCGTGTATTCGTGTAAGTTGTGAGTTGACACGTCGTGAATATAAATACTCTTTTTTTCCTCTGAGCATCGGAAGTAGAGGAAGATGGTCTGTGTAGATCTTGAACTTTCGGCCATCCAGATAGGTGTGGAAGTGCAGGATCGACCGGTAGATTGCGAGTAACTCTTTTCCTAATGTATCATATCGCGTCTCGCGAGGTTGTAGTTTTTGCGAATAGAAAGCGATAGATTGGTGTATGCCATTGATGGATTGTTGAAGTATTGCACCTATGGCAACGTCTGATGCGTCAGTTATCAATTCAAAAGGTGGAGACCAATCCGGGGAATGTAGCATAGTCGCTTTGCATAGGGCCCTTTTGGCATCCTCGTAGGCCTGCATGTCGTCCACGTTGAGCTGAATCGGTTGTGATTTCTTAAAAAACGGCTTTCTGGCACGAGATATTTGTGAAGAGGTGCCAGAATCTTGGCAAGGCAGGGTACAAATCGAGAATAGTAGTTCATCTTGCCCAAGAATCGTCGTAATGCCCGAACGGTGGTTGGAGGCTGTAGATCTTGAATAGCACGAACCTTAGTAGGTACAGGTGTCATGCCTTCTTCGGAAATTTGATGACCAAAGAATTCAATTGATTTCTGTGCAAAGACGCATTTGTTGCCATGAAGTTGGAGGCCATAGTCTGCTAGACGTGTGAGTAGAATATCAAGATGCTGTATATGTTCGGACATTGGGTTAGAAAATACCAGGATGTCGTCTAAATATATAATTACAAATGCTAGACCATCTAGTATTTCGACCATAACGCGTTGGAAGGTTTGCGAGGCATTCTTGAGACCGAAAGGTATATAGTGATATTCGTGAGTGCCACTTCCTGTGAGTCTGAGTGCAGTATATGATACGGAGTCTTTGTTCATCGGTACTTGATAGTAGGCTTTCACTAGGTCGAGTTTTGAATACACAGCATGACCGATAGCGAATATGAGTAGGTCAGTTGGATTTGGCAGGATGTACAAATCAGTTTGTGTGCAAGAATTGAGAATACGATAATCCCCGCACATCCTGAATGTTGCTGCTTCACTCATTGGTACTACTATCACAGGCGACGCATAAGGTGAGCTGGATCGTGTACAGATGCCTTGTTGACGTAGCATGGCGAATTCTTGCTCGTCGGCCTTATGTTTGTGTGGTGCCAATGGACGTGCTCGTGGAGGATGAGGAAGTGGTTTCGACAAGATGATACGATGGGCTGTGATGGCACGATTCCCCTTGAGATCGGGCATGAAGGAGATAGGTTTGAAAATTTCTTCATGGCGTTTCAGAAAATCGTCCAGTTGCGGTACATGAGAAACTGGAGGAATAAGCTGTATAGATGAGACTGCTTCGGCGCAAGTCGTATGTTTTAGCGCTGATGTAAGCAACTGATTGTCTGCAGTGCGTATCTCTCGTGTTCTTGGACGAATGATCAGGTCGAAGTGTTTGAGAAAGTCACGTGCAATGATGTTTCTTGTCGTGTTGGAGATAATGAAAGGATAATTTAAACATCTTGTTGAGTTGGAGAACGGGATTTTGTGTACTCGTACCCCAAACATCGCTATATTGGAACCATTAGCGCAGGTCAAATTGCTGGTGTCGACTGGGTGGGTAGGTTCGAAATAATTGCGGCGTAGTAAGCTTACATCTGATCCAGTGTCTATGAGAAATTATTCCCCAGAAGTTCGTCACGGATGAGAAAGGATGTCGATTGTGGCAACTGACGATGGGACTGGTTGCTGGCATTTGGGCGTATGAAGCATTTTTTGACTGGAGCCGTCGCTGTAAATATAATAGTTTGATTGCGCTCTGCCGAAAAATCAACGTGCCTCGAGCCATCAGACGTGGAGCGGCCAACGATCTTGGGGTGCTCAGCCTCTACTGTCGCAAAGGAGGCTGCCCCAGCAGTTTTCCGAACCTTCCATGGGCGGATCCTCCTGAGTTGTTGAAGATAACTGCACCCACATGAACGTCGCGTCTGTGTGTGGGAATTTGCAGCCGTTTCTGAGGCAATAGCGTATGTAGTGATCATAGCTGCGGTGATTCGAACTCCACTCCGCAGGTAACTGCGGAACTGTGGACCGGCCTCTCGTCGTCGACCTCCTGGCGCTATTCCGGGACGGTGGTCGTCGCTGGTCACGCTTGCTCTGGTCGCGTCTATTATGGACGGCATCGACTGAGGCCGAATTAGCTCAGACAGTGAGGTTCTCGAGCAGGCTGATGAGGCGCTCATTCGTGACATTTGTTCCGGCTGATGATGCGATGGATTGTAATTCGGAAAGTCGTGAAGTGATGTAACCTTTCTCTTGGGCAGGTGAACTGTAGTGGTGTTTCTTCCACCACTTGTCTAGACGTGCCGGCAGAACGTCGTCTTGTACTTCGACGGATTCGCGCAGGAACGTAGCCATCTCTTATAGTGCTGGCGGGAGCTTCTGTATGAAAAGTCTTATTAAGATTTCATTGGGCAGGTTGAATTCCAAGGCTTTCTGCTCCATCTGCCTAAATAGCTCAGTAGGCGTGCGGTTACCTAGGGACATCTGGCTCATTAATTCTATAAGCCTGTCTTCTCGATCTGGTGTCAAGCGCTGCTTGACGGCGCGTTGCAGGCTCTGCCATGGCTGCGCACATGTGCCCTAAGTGTATTGTTGCAGAATATCTTTGAGTCCCCGTCTGAAAGACATTGGGATCGTCTCCCAAGCCCTCAAAAATATTGAACTCTCGTCTGTTATATTGGACACCTTTGCCAATAAAGTAACATCGTCGACTCATTCGTCAAGGTAGTCTGGATCGAAATGGCACACTTTGTACTGTGTCAATGTGTTTTTTTTTTTTTTTTTTTTTTTTTTTTTTTTTTTTTTTTTTTTTTTTTTTTTTTTTTTTTTTTTTTTTTTTTTTTTTTTTTTTTTTTTTTTTTTTTTTTGATTCGGACACCACTCCGCCGGTAACTGTGGAACTGTGGCACGCCCACTCGACGTAGAACTCCTGGCGCTATTTCGGGACGGTGGTGGACGCTGATCACGCCTGCTCTGGTTGCGTCTATTATGGACTGCATCGACTGAGGCCGATTTTAGCCTGGCGATGAGGTTCTCGAGAAGGCTGATGAGGCGCTCATTGGTGACATTTGTTTTGGCTGATGATGTGGTGGATTGGGTTTCGGACAGTCGTGAGGTGATGTAACCTTTCTCTGAGGCAGGTGAGCAGTAATGGTGTGTCTTGCCCCACGTCTAGATGCCGCAACCCTCGTATTTACTTCGGACGGACTCAGCAGGAATGTTGGAGTGCCGGTGTATGTACTGCATTAAGATTTCCTTTGGCAGGTTGATTTACCCATTCCTAAATAGCTCGAAGGCGCAGCTACCCAGAGACATCTGGCTCACTCCTGTAAGCCTGTCTTCTCGATCTGGTGTCAAGCGCTGCTTGACGGCGCGTTGCAGGCTCTGCCATAGCTGCGCACATGTTCCCTAAGTGTATTGTTGCAGAATATCTTTGAGTCCCCGTCTGAAAGACATTGGGATCGTCTCCCAAGCCCTCAAAAATATTGAACTCTCGTCTGTTATATTGGACACCTTTGCCAATAAAGTAACATCGTCGACTCATTCGTCAAGGTAGTCTGGATCGAAATGGCACACTTTGTACTGTGTCAATGTGTTCGTGCGGCCTGTTGCTGGGCTCACCACCGGGCTTCCTGCATTTTCTGAACTGGACGTCATCTTATGTGTGTGAGTGTTGTCGAGAATAGATGGCAGTGTTACATCGACCTCACCCATCATCGTGCGGCTGTCTTTGAGCATTGTGATCTCGGGAGGGTGTTTTACTGTCTTAGAATTTTCTTTCCTTCGTGGCAATCATCCAAAGTGCTTAAAGTTCTCAAAATCTAGATGCTGATTAATTCTTTGCTGGCTGTGAGTTCGACAAAACGAGGCACCATTTATGTAAGGGTGTTTTTTCGAGGTAGCTGTCTAGTTCGTGATGCGATACCCTTCCTACATAGACCTGGTAGCTGCTGTTGCGATCCGTGCTTATGATTAGTCCCCGACCATTTTCCGATGGGTGATGTGAGAAGGCTAAGTCGAATAATCATACATATATTGTACACAATGTTGCAAAGAAAACAATCACAGTTAGTCCAACTTGACCGTGCTCTAGACGGCAAAAAACGATATATTGCCAACAAAATTGAATGTCTTATACACAAGTAATTATCAATTCACAGTTAAACAAAACGGACCGTGCTCTAGACGGCAACAAAACGATATATTGTCAACACAAGTAATAATCAATTCACAAAAGTCTGAATCGTGATGAATACATGTAAATAATTAAAAATATGTTATGATATAACTAAAGTCACTGGTAAGTATTGTCACTGATAAAAATAATCATGAAAAAAGCATCACAAATAAATAATCCACTGTTTGCTATGATTTTAACTTATTTAATTATAATAATTCATTGAACTATAGAATTTGTGAATGAGATTGAGGAATATATGATTTCCTGATGTTTGAAATCATGTCTGAATGCAAAGAAAACCCATCGAATCACTTATGCACTATAATCTACCGCATGCTCCCTGCGTATTGCGCGCGGGTGTGTATGTTTATTAAATAAAACCCTATTAATTACAATTAAAATTGCAGTTCAAGAAATCTCAATCAAAACTGCATGAAACTAACAGAGATTGTTTCTAAAATCACAGTTAAGAGAAATATTGTGTAAAAACAGAATTAGATTTTTTGACCTTATAGAGCACTATATTTGTCAAAATTGAACACAGTTGGGTTGTAACTCGGAGCTGCGTGATATAATATAATACGACAATAGAAATGAGCATGTTCTACTCAACACTGCCCCTAAATAGTTTAATCTGGAAAGAAATTTAGCATGAAAAAGGATAATTTAATTACATGGTCCTAAACTACACATTGCGCAGCAGAAAAAACCTTGTTCTAGAAAAATATATTTGAGGCGGAGATGTTTAAATATATAAATTACAAAACAATTCAATGTGGTATATGTTCCCAAGTGCCTAATAATAGCAATCGAACTCACCCGTGACGTCTCATGCACTTCACGAAAATGCAAAGAATCATAAAACGAGCAATATCTAGCAATCCACATTTACGTAAGTATCTAGGCAGATATTGTTCCAGATATTATTATAGCAGCCTCTTTACATATTGCATTTGTTTAAATCGGTAATAGTGATAAAGATTTGTAAATATCTAGACGATTTATTTTTATCGGAGGTAATGATACAGGCTGTATAACTGTAGAGGCACTTGGTCACTACCATAGGAGAGCCTCTGAAATGCCAGGTTTGGAAAACCCATTATATAATTTATAGCAACTAAACCCCCTAGAACTTTCTCATAAACTACCTTTCTTAGGTCATTCAATTAATTGCTCTCTATCCTCAGATATTTTATGGTTAGCCATAATGTTAAAATAAGATTTATTACAATATATTTTTTATACCAATGAATGTGCTCACCGTCTCACTCAATACCACAGAGAACTGGACAGAATCGGAAATCTTGAAATCAAATATTCACGTTAACAACCTACCCGAGGGAACAACCAACATGACTGTGTCCTCTCCAACAAAGAGGTGACCAATGTCCAATCTCGGAAGATCTTCCCTAATCTCGATCACTGTCAGTTTTATTTCTTATTCCTCTTTTATCCTTTATCCATTCACCAACTGGGAAGAGTTTCGCCGAATCTGTGACGCCATTAACTGGAGGGACCTCTTTCTCCCAAACAACCTCTCCTCATGCTTTTCCGAAATCCATAACATCTTATTCTCCCACCTTAATTCTGTCACCACTTTTCAACACATACACGCGACGAACAAGTTAAACACTTTGTTTAAAGCACGCGACTACCATGCACGCAACTCTAGACTACGCTCATCATCACTTGCTCGCCCCCTTGCACTGCGATGTATCGATGGGAACATTAAACAGGTTATCAACAAACAAGCGCTTAACATCGAGAGACGCATCCGCGCGGCTCCTAACTGCTTGATAAAGTTCGCAGTCATCAAACATCAATTGCTACAAAAGCCCAAAACCTCATATATTAACTTTTCTCGGTTGGACGACTCCTGCTTTTCCAATGATTATTTAAATTACCTCCTCGACTCCTTTTCCACTTCCACTCCGCCTGGTGAGATGTTAGACTAAGGAGACGCTGAGAACCTACGCTGGTTCACGGTCTCAATGGCCTCCGTCGCTCAATCAATTAAAGACATTAAATCTAAACCCCAATTTGATCAATACGGTGGCCCGGTCAGCATGATTGCACTTTTTGGCTGGAATTTCTTCTCTCTGGTTTCTGATATTATCAACCGATGCCTCGAGACTACCTATCTTTCCGCGGAATTGCTTAATTCGACGATCTCACTTATCCCAAAAAATGACACTTCGTCGATCTCCCCATTCAACGATCTCAACCCTAATACCATCGTCCCTTCTTTCACTAAAATATTCGACAGGGTCTTATACAACCTAATCTACCCCTTCATTATATCTCAGAACAACTATCTCCTCAACGATCAACATGGCTTCCTGAATAGCCGCTCCTCTTACATCAACTTAGTTAGTGTCCTTAATTAATGTTACTCATCCTTCTCCAAAGATCATGAATGAATTCTCCTCTTCCTGGATATATTCAAAGCTTTTGATTCTTTGTCATTTTCAGCAATTGAATCCGCCTTATTGGGAAGCGGTATCCGCGGCAACGTCATCTATCTTATCAGTTACTATATTCAAAACCTATGCGCGACTGTAAAAGTCGAAAATAGTCAATCGAGGCCAGCCTTTATTCGGTCTGGATTTCCCCAGGTCTCCGTACTTGGTCCTATTCTTTTCAACCTTACACTCGCGCAGGTACAAGTTGAGGACAACATTTTCAAGCTGTTTAAATATGCGGATGACATGGTCATAGTATTCAGTAACCCTACAGCATCCAACCCCCTCTTACCTCTATATCGGAGCTTTTATCCTCGCTCCTTTCGCAGCTTAACAAAATCGGTCTCAAACTAAACCCCGCCAAGACTCGTTTGATAAAACTCTCCTCTAACCCATTCTGTTCTCTTCCGGATGCCAATTATCTCCTTCATATTGAAATAATAAATACGGTCAAGCACCTTGGTATCTAATATTCAAAATCTCTAGATTTCTCCCCCTTCACCTTACACACACTACTTCCAGACTCTTCAAATGGGCCCGTCTGATCTGCTTCAAGACTAACAACCGCACTCTCCAATTCACGCTATTCAATCTCTATGTCCTACTCTTCATTTCATAAGCTAGCGAATTCTACTGTCCTCTCACTCTAGCCTCCTCGTACGTCATCGAACAGATCTCCTCCAGATTTCTAAAGCGAGTTTTCCCTTATAGCCAAAATTATCGGGAACGCCTACTCCTTGCAAACCTTATACCGCTTTGATTTACCCGTCAACTACGAGTCATTTCTTTTATTCATAAGATCACAACTTGCCTATCACTGTCCAACTTTGCTCACCCAAGTCACCACTACGCCACACGTTCTAGCAACTCTTCAATCCAATCCAACCATACTCCAAATATATTTAACAAAATCTATCTCTTTTCCAAAGCCACTAGTGTTTTCAATGCTCTTCCCACGGAAATAAAGCTCCTATCCCAGCACGAATTTAAAATGGCGGCCCACAAGTACATCTTTAACAAATTTCTGTGAGAGACGACCGATTGGAAACGAAATTGGTTACTTCTTAAATCATAATAGTTCTTTCAACCCCAGGCTATTCT
>JAQBSW010012725.1:0-15949 GCA_029291075.1 Eudiplozoon nipponicum
ACTGCCTGAGGGATTTCGCCCTCCGAAGTCAGTAAAGAGAATAGCCTGGGGTGAAGGAAATTTTATGGATTGAGAAGGAACCAGTTTCGTTTCCAATCAGTTGTATCACAAAGAAGTTTGTTGAAGAAGTACTGATGGGCTGCCTTTTTAAATTCGAGCTGGGGTAGGAGCTTTATATCCGTGGGAAGAGCGTTGAAGACACTAGTGGCTTTGGAGAAAAGATAGATTTTTTTAAATATGGTGGGGGCAGGGTTAGCTGGGATAGAAGAGTTGCTAGAACGTGTGGCGTAGAGGTGATTTGGGTGAGCAAAGTTGGAGAGTGGTAAGCAAGTTGTGACCTTATGGATAAAAGAAATGACTCGTAGGTGACGTGTAAACCAAAGCGGTAGAAGATTTGCCAGGAGTAGGCGTTCCCGATAATTTTGGCATTGCGGGAAGACTCGCTTTAGAAATCTGGAGGATACCTGTTCAATAGTATACGAGGAGGCGAGAGTGAGAGGACAGTAGAATTCGCTGGCGTATGAAATGAGGGGCAGAACGTAGACCTTGAATAACGTGAGTTGGAGAGTGGGTTTGTTAGTCTTAAAACAGATCAGACGGGCCCATTTGAAGAGTTTGGAAGTAGTGTGCGTAAGGTGTGGGGAGAAGTCTAGGGGTTTTGAAAAATGAATGCCAAGGTGTTTGGCCGAATCTATTATTTCTATGTCGAGGGGATAATTTGCAACCAGGATAGAGCAGAATGGATCAGAGGAGAGTTTCATTAGACGAGTCTTGGTGGGATTTAGTTTGAGGCCGATTCTGCTGAGCTGCGAGTGGAGCGAGGATAGGAGCTCCGATATAAGGGGTAAGGAGGCGTTGGATGTTTTGGAGTTGCTGAATACGATAACCATGTCATCCGCATATTTGAACAGTTTGAAAAGGTTGTCTTCAACCTGTATGTGCGCGAGCGTAAGGTTGAAGAGAATAGGACCAAGTACGGAGCCCTGGGGAACAGCGGATCGGATATGGGCTGGCCTCGAGTGACTACTGCCGACTTTTACTGTCGCACATCGGTTTCGGAGATAGTAACTGATAAGATTGAGAACGTTACCGCAAATACCGCTTCTCAGTAAGGCGGATTCGATTGCTGAAAATGACAGCGAGTCAAAAGACTTAGATATATATAGATGATACAGCTTTTTTCTCTTTTCACTGTATCACGTAATAAACGAAGCCAAACCTCGAAGCTAACCCTGTCCTTCTAAGAAAAGAAAGGAACGAAGATAATTTTATTGGAATTTTGCATCAAGATCGCCACTGAGCTCGACTCGATGCAGAGTTTCCAATTAATAACTATAGTTCGCACGCGGACCCCATTCTGGCAGACTATTGGACTTTATACTACCTATTTTTATTTAGTTATCTTCTACTGTTTCTGTCATGTCAAAATATGCCAACCTTATTTCTTACGCCAATCTGGAGCTGGATGAGAGAATATTTCTCAACTGTGCAATCGAATTGGTGGCATACGCGAAACTTGACCGACGTAGTTGATAAAGCTTTATTTGTTTATCTAACAGGGAGCACTTGTTGGCCGATCCAAAAATACGTCTAAGGCTCTCAGCTTTGGTAACTTGCCTGTGCTATGCTTCTCAAAAAACAATTTTCGAATGACTATCAGCGTCTAAAATCATCAACTCTAATAAACCAGGTGTCCCTTGTGTATAATAAAACCGCGAGTGCAAATGCATTTTAAACACAACCTTTAAGGCACAGTGAGATACACGTATTTCTGCATAAATGTCAAAGGTTCGAGAAAGTCATTCTAGCCTTCACGTTTCTCATACACATCTGGTCAGACATATTGCCTGAATTATTGATAGACCTGCCAAAAATGTAAAAATGTCAACAATGTTAAGATCTTCAATCTGCAGTTGCAGAGTTGGAGTGAGTAGTTGGTGAACCTGTAAAATTAACTTACAATTATAGTTTGTGTCTTTCATACCCAAAGATGTAACAACGTCAGCTAATCCATTCAAGGTGGCCTGAGCCGAATCTCGATGGTTGAATAATAGTATGTCATCGCTTGCATAGTCAAGATCAATTAGACTTCCGCCTGGGATAACTTCAACACCAGAATCCTGAACATGTTGAAGAGTGTTATTCATTATTGCATCTATTATAAAATTAAACAAAAAATGGGGAAAGTAGATATTCTTGGCAAAAACAATTGCTAGTAGTAGAGTTGTGCGTTAATTCGTTGTAGGCCGTAAGCCGACCAGAAGTGTTTGTGTAGAGAGCGCGTATAGCTATAAAGAGTAGTGGGCACACCACTTTTCAACAGAATATCGAGCAAAACATTGCCATTCACGAAGTCAAATGCACCATAGAAGTATAGAAATACGGCTATTGTGAGACGTTAATATACATACCGCTGTTCAAGAAATTGCCTTTAGGTAAAAATATTATCTATACTACTTCGTCCTTTTCGGATTCTAACTTCCTCTTTTCCGCGCGAAGCGTTCAGAGGAGGTAGGAAAATCGAAGCAAATAACGGAGACACGGCTGGAATCACTCTTATACCATAATGGTTATCCCACGAATTATGTTTTGTGACGTTCAGCAGAGAATTGCATGTCATATTTATAATTCTGATGCTTTCCGAGATTAGCATTCGACACTGTTGATACAGGCATGCTTTTGACTTTTGAAGCAGCCAGCTACTTATCAAGACGACTTTTTAGCTCTTTGTTACTATTGTTTATAGTTTCGTTATCTTTTAATTTTCTCGGACCTGTTGCACGGATATGTTGGAACAAACAGTAGCTATTGCCCGATGCGGACTCGTCTTCCATCTCTTCTGCATTTCTGGTCAGAAAGGATTCGAGTTCTACTTTGAAACTGTGCTTAAGTTGGCCTCTTACATTATATTTTTGGAACGTGCTAGTTGGAATTTGGCGTCTTATTTCGAGTATCTCCACAGATTTTACAGACAATCAATAAATACTTCTACTGGGGCCAACAATGTTACAGAGTCATGCTTGCTTAGTGCATTGTGGAGCTTATCTTCGTCCAAAGTAAATTCGAATTTTCACCATCAAGACCGGTTTCTTTTTACTTTAGAAACTCTTCATATTTCTTCGGAAGGATGGTTGTTCGTGTTTGCTTACATCTATTTGAGGTTTATTCTCATTAATTTTCCCGGAAACTTAGTTGAAATCTACCACAGATAAGTTAATGGTCCGAATCGACATGTGTTCCATAATGAACGGCAATCCTGGATGCAACCAAGTCATTAATAACTTATTGAGTCCATCGTTGTCCGGGAGCTAGAGGACGCCATGTGGCGCAACGTCTTACACTGCGTCTGAAGTTTGTGCCACGTAAATATAATCTATGTTGTGCGCAGTTATCCAACAGCCGTTCACCATTATCTTTGCGCGTCGAGCTTAAAGTGAATCTTCCACTTAAATGGAACTCTGCGTTTCTTAAACGTCAAACATAAGCACTCGTGACATCCATAAACAAAACACTAACTAAACTTCTTCATATAGATAGTTAACAGCTTAGTTCGGAGTAAAAATCTTCCTTGATTTAGTCTGTATGTATGCAGATACAACGAAAAGGCAACGCCGATTACGGTGTTTTGCATTTAGTTTAGATGTATTTAAACGTGTCGTACAAACTGGGCTATTTACAGGAATCCATTCGATTAAGCAAGCTTCAGCTCGTGTGCTAAGAACAAAATTGATGCCCCATTTACCAGCTTGAGAAAACTTCGTGGAATCAGATGTTCGAATCCAATAACGCGTAGATTGGGATGGTGCACCCAGTTCTGTAATACACGTTGGATCCTGTATTCTGGTTTCAGATACGCACTATAAAGCGATTTCTTATTTATTTAATGTACATGCAAAAGCTTCTTGTTGTCCAAGCTGTTCTAATGTTCGCAAATTAAATGCACCGGTGTTAAACCCTAATCTAGATTTAATAGATAGTAGCCTACTTGACTATTTCAGATATTTGGCTCATTAATATAATCACAACCCAAATATTCATACTATCTCAAAGTGCGTTATTATTCAACAGAGAAAGGATAATAGAAGGAAAGGAAGCAGAGCTGGAGATGGAGGTGCTTGCAGTAGCTTAATTTCGCTTACCCACCCTGCACGACTCAGCAGATAAGGCGACCGTTTATACTACATGACGGTCGATGAAGTATGTAATTTTTATAACTTTAATCGTTCGTGGCTATATGTGGACTTTAAAAGAACACTAGATCGCTCATTCCTCTTAATGATGGTTTGTATTCGGTGTTTAGGTTCACTTAGATAGCCTGTTAATCAAGGCTGATGAGCATGGTCTACCAAATTGCCAGTGGCCGAAATTCCCTTCAGCAGTCGGAACCTTAAATTCGTGTCTGGCACGCCTGCTTTTATTCCTTCATTACACGTTTAACACTAATTTTTACTGCGTAGTTGGGCCAAACTCGAGGCTTTACGTGAAGCCGCATGATGGCCGTGTCGCATTAGACCCGGAAAGGTTCATGCTACCATTCCCGAGCTAGCTAACCCCAATTCAATATATATTTATACATAAATAAGAACGCTTCATAACAAGATTAGTAGGAATTACTTTATAACTAGAATTAAGTATACCTATGGAATGCGGGTTAATAGAAAATGCATTTTATCATGCCCATAGATATAGATAAACATAATTACTGTCATATAAATAAATATTTTGACAGTTAATCTATCTTTGATTGCTCGGTTGGTGCTAGAAATTAGTTAAATCAAGATTTTTAACTTGATATAAACACCAATCCCATAATATGTACCTTTGTAAGCATAAAATAAGCATTTTATAAGGTAAGTTTACGATAATCTCTTTATGTAAACAAGAAATTTGGTGTGTTCTATGCTTTTCTTTGTTTAAATTGTGAAAGCTTCCTCAATTGGTTATTCATTTTGGCAAACAGTTTTACAATTTTAAAGTTTTGACTTGATTATTGGGTTACACTTTTGCTTGTCATATGGGTGTCTGAGTCAAATTCGGATTAATGAGACGAAATGTCATGCTCTTGAAGGCAAATCTTCGTCGATGTTCTTTCAGGTTGCATCAGCTCTAAATTTCTAGGCTGCGCGTCTGAGCATATATGCAAGAAATTAAGGATTTAGGCATAACTATTCATTGTACGGCTTCTGCTGAGAGACATATTGAAAGGATAGTAGGCAGTGCCAAGAACAGATGGGCATTAATAAATAGAAATATTATATCGCATGAAATAAAATTTAAAATGCTTATAATATGGATTAGACCGATACTAGAATATGCTGCCGCTACTTGGAATCCTTTAACAAAGGGTTTGTCTAATAAGATAGAAGCTGTACAAAGAAAAGTTGTGAAACAAATTAGTCCTATCTCCTGCACTATATACGCCACTAGATTACAGTTTGTATCACTGAATCCATTATGGTTTCGGAGAATGTGCTATTGCATAAAAGCTTTCCATTCGAACCAGTGGACTGGTGCCTATATGAATCCAATAAGAAAGAGTCATGAAATTGGAACTAGATCTGGTCATTTTGCAATATCTCCACCATTGGTGGGGAATGTTGCGAGCAAGCTATTTTCTTTTTCAAAAATTTAAAAGCAATTGCCAAAGGGGCTTAAAGAAACGCCTCCAACTAAAATGTCTTTTAAATTTTTATCTACCGAACTAGAAGAAGTGTTAAATCTTGCTGATATTTTTAATTTTGATTATGATAATACTTTCTCATGGTTAAATAAAAGACAGGATTAATTGTTTTTCAGCAACATAATTTCTCGAGATTCTATCTTCAAATTTTGTATTATTAAAACTGAAATGTTATGCATTATATCATCTTGTTAATCAACAATACATACAATCAATTATTAGTCATGGTTCCCTTTTTTTCTTACAAAATGTTATACTCGAATTATAACTTAAATTTTCCTAATTTTGATGAAGAATCTATCACTCTTTACAGCTGAACTTTCTGATGCTGATAAATTGTACAGTACAACTAATTGCACATATATATGTGATGTGATATCTTTTTTATATTGTACATTTTCTAATTTTATTATTTGATGGAACATGTGTGGTTTGAATCCAAATAAACAATCTATTCTATTCTATTCTATATATGAGTACACGAATATATTTTTTTTCAGATGTTATGATCCTATTGCATTCTCGACTTTAACCATTATTTTACGATCTCAAACTGTAAAATAAGTCACACAAGTGAGTTTATGATTCAAAATTTAGACCAGTATATGGTAATGCATTTATGGAACCTGTTGACGTTCATAAACGACTGTTTTTATTCAGACAGCGATATTATACTTTTGAACAAACAACAAAGACTGAAATTCATTTAAAATTAAATCTTCTTTTCTAGAAGCTTGTGTCATGCTATTTCAGGATTTTATGTGCTGCTTCATAACTAATTTATAACTTTAACGCCCTAATGTGTAACCACCTGTTTTATACGAAAACTGTCAATTGGTTATTTTAACAAGATAAGACAAATAAGCTGTTTGCCAAAATTTCTAATATTTTGTTGAAAGTCAAAAAATGATACTCATAATAAAAGGAAATTCCGTCAAATACCAGAATCAGCTCTATTTCATTTTCTGATTGAGTATCAATAAATAAATTTATATTTAAATTTTCACAAAGCACAACAAACAGAAAAATAAAACGAGTTCTTTAAATATGGGGATATCCAATCATTTGCATGCAATGCGTCAAGTTCCGGCTCATTTACAATGCATGTTTTTTCTGCTTGTAACTAACAGGCTGCAAATCGTTTACTGAAGCACTTCATATATTAAATAATTTTCAGTTAAAGCGCGAATCATTCTCGCATGATGCGTTCTTAACTGCATTATTTGATAATATTACAGTTAAACAAACACTGGTTGCGCGGGCGCTGATAACAATTACTAGAATCAAGGTTGCGATCTTGATATAAGCACCTGACACACTAATTACTTACATATGCCAGTATAAACTCAGAATTGTATTGTGTAGAAAGGTCAATTCTGCCAGTACACCGGTTTCGTCCTTATTGGAAACTCATCACGTACTGGCCAGAATTTGCCGCGGACAGGGCTTGAAGCAGACGTGCCCAGGTTCGAACCCTGTCGCGGCAAATTCTGGCCACTACGTGAGGAGTTCTCAATAAGGAAAAATCTGTCTATAGGATGAATTGCCTTTTCGCCTAGGTTCGAGCCCTGTCCGCGGCAAATTCTGGCCAATACGTGATGAGTTACCAATAAGGACAAAACCGGCCTATTTGATGAATTGACTTTTTACACTATACAATTCTTAGTTTATACTGACATATGTAATAATTAGCGGGTCAGGTGCTTATATCAAGATGGCAACCTTGATTATAGTAAATATTACAATTAACCAAAATATACGAAATTTAAAAAAAAGGTAGGGGATAGTATAATAACAATTGAATATAAAATTCGGTAATATGCAAGAAGCAAAAGTAAACAAACTTCAGAATTAAACATGAATTTCAGTTGTTCAATTTGAACACGATGACGTGCACAAATATACATAATAAATTCAGACATCCAGAGAAGCATATCTAGTAAAAAGTTGGCAAATATGGGACTGACTCATACTTGTCCTACATCAGCAAGACCAGGTACTAGACGCTTAATCAACTATAAAATTGATTAATTACTGCGGGACAAGTGACTATGAAATTTAACAGATAAGCGGTATAAAATTAACACTAGAGACAAATAAACATATCAATAGTGGAATTGTGTGGAAATCACACGGAGAAAATGGTCATAAAAAATTATAAATATCGTAGAGATGTTGTACTGTATCCAGTTTAATGCAATTACAGGAAGCATAAATAACCCTAAAAACCTAAATGAAAAATATTACTTCACTGAAATTTCTCGTTAACTGGCCTAGACCGACACCAGTCATAACATTCTTAGAGGCAATCATGGCGTCATGAAATAAAAATTATAATATACAAATGGTTTTGGTTGCGAATATCTTAGTTCCATTAATCGGTTATTAAATAGAGATCGAACTCATGCAGATTTTTACTTTTTCGACAGATAAGATGTCAAATCACCAAAAGCTGAAAACTCGTTATTTTCTAGCTATACATGCAACATTTGAATTGAGTAAAAGTTTAGTTAAAATAGAACGTTCGATTTAAGAACAGCTAATTGAACAATAAAAAGAACTGTGCACTGAACAATGAGAAGCTTTAAAAGGCATATTGTACGCGACAGGGAATAGTTCAATTGCCCGGTGTAGTATTGCAGCTAGAGAGTTGAGTGCCTGGCTAAATCAGTTAATTGCTGTTCAGATGTCTAGCTGACTTATTTAATGATTGGTAAGCATGATATCAATTTTAAATGCTTCATTTCGAACGCCCACAACATAATTGTTTGCCTATTTAGCTCTTGTTATATGTACATATTTTTTAGTAATAATTGAATAGGATAAACTAGAACACATTCGATTAAATGTTTATGTGCGAAAATGAATTTATATAGATATGACAGTTGTTTCGACCGCCCACAAATAAGCGATATAAACTGTTTTTTAGGCTTTTCCATTTGAACATTTTTACTATAGTAATATAGCGTGTACTTTTATTTAAGAAATATTATGTTTATTTTGTCACAAACATTGGTCTACATAAAAGGAGATCCGTGTAGAAACAATGAAAAAATTTTTATATAGAAACATTGATCTCCATGCAACCATTTAAATTTTGTTTATATGTGTTTATTGATTTTTTTCATAAATATAAGTTAGACCATATAGTCTTACGTTGTACACAAATGGAATCTCTAAATTCCATAACAAAAGACATTACGTAGTGCCTTGTCTCCTTCAATTCGCTCTAGCCGTATTGGATTAAATACCTACGGTAGACGGGAATGGGCCTGCAGTGTAGAAAATATACAAGGACGGGTTGGCTATACGACTATGGAGCAATTTGTAGTGGTTCAACATGCGTTAACCGATACACAGGAGTTAAGCCGGGACGCTGTTCATTGTGTCGGCGAAGGAAATCGTGTCGACTTAGCTTAATGCTGCTGCGAACATTGTCCGAAATGCCATTTCGCAGTGCAGAACACCATAACTGCACTCGGCACCCTAAATCAAGATGAATCTTTTTATTTGTTCATGTCATGTGAACTTGAAAAGCAGAAGGCTGTGCTGCTTAGGAGTTTCGTTGAAGAACTGAAGTTTGATAGCAAAATAACTGTCTTGGAATTGGTTTGTACGACAAACTTAAAACTGTTCTTCGTTGAGATAGTTTACTGGTGCGTCTCCGCAAAAATATGTTAAAGCCGTTACTTGTTGTCTTATCTTTTTGTGAGCTACGTAAGTCGCTCTGACCTTATTAAGCTAACTACCAACAGTTGATGAGAATGTGACTTCAGTATAGTAGTCATACAATGAGAGCGAATCGACTGTAGGAGGATGGCGAAATGTGGTGGTTAAACAGGCGTCGGAATTCAGCGGGGATTTCATGAAAAAGCGTCTACATGGTGCAATACTGAAGTTGGAGTTATCGTTCTCTCTTTCATTTCTTATATAGCGCATTTTTGAAATACATTCTATACAACCGTGGTTGTTGTAATTGATATTGGCGTAAGCGGCAGTGAAAGAAAAATCTTTCGTTCTGAAATGATGATTAATCTTAGATGTAAAGAGATTAGCAAAAATACTGAAGTTTTGCTTATATAGACTCAGCATAGTATTTTCCTGAGGAAAACGTAAACGTTCTGATGATTTTGCTTGCTTGTTTATTATGGATCATTTTATCACGAGTGCTAGTATTTGGTGACAAATATACGTTTCAAGTTTTTAGCAAAACTAGTACACTTTCTTTGCTTCGCAGTAAATTTTCTTGATGCCTTTTATTTACCATTTCTGATTATTTCGTTTCCGTTGTTGTTGTTGCGATGTTACCTTTGACTGTGTCTGTAGTGTGGTATTCATACTTGGCATACGTATTGCTTTTGGCTATTTGTGGCCTTCAGAACAACACACTTTTAGACAGTACTTGGAAAATTTCCAATAGGACAAAAACGACATACTAGATGAATTGTTTATTCCGCATTATACAAAGCTAATTTTATACTGAAAATACATATAAATTATTGGAATTATGTTTATATCAAGATTACGAACGAGGTTCAAATAATTAAAACCCACACTCGCGCAGCTAATAATTGCTTAATTGAAGTTTTTCGAAGTAGAAATTTGCATAGGAGTTTGGCTTGTCTGCTTCCATTAACGCTCCTGCCTAATACCTGATCCAATTCAATCTGAGCGTAGGCACAATACTCAAGACTTGTTTTTAAGATCCCTTTTTAGAACCAAAAATAGTATTCGCGACAAGCGGATGTAGAGAAAAATATTTCCTCTGACAAAAATAAAATAATTTATTGCTTAATTCAAACCACCCTGTCTGGAATGAATATTATCAGAAAATACCATTCGTTTAAATTCGTGGACATCCTTTTTAAAAATCTTTTTGCGTGTATATAATGTTCAACTGTGCGTAACTTATTTTTTTGTGCTTGATTTGCGTGAACAACTTCGTTGACTGCATCAGTTATTTGTTTCTCTTATGAATTTAAAAATTTTGACCTTCGCGGTTAAGTATATATCTATCTGTTATCATAGAGGCTAATCTTTAGTTCGAGAACACTGGTAGCATGGTAGGAATAGCAGGTAAAAGCCTGAGTAATTGAAGCAAAGATTAATCCATGAGAATCCTATAGAACCACTAAAACTGGTAGACACTTAACATCTTTGGGACTCTCATTAGTTAATAGTTCCAGAGCCCCGACACAGACATGGTTAATAAATAAGTTTGTGAACTAAATATCTTACGAGCAAAGAAGATGTAGTGTTCTTGTCACATACAAAATTCCGTAATATATATAAACTACTTAGCCAATCAGTCCAAGAAAAAAATATGTGAGATTTACTTGTTTTTCCTTTGTGGTAAAAAAGTCTGTAGTTGTTTTGAATAATCAATAGGAGAATTACAATGACGATTGTCGGTTTACGTTGTTTATCGGCCATTGAATAGTTCAATCATTTATGACGCACGAAGAGCTGAACTTTTTCCAACCATTTCGTTCATTCGTCTGAAAATTGCTCTACCGTGGGCGACATTAACACTCCCAACGTTGTTTAGCGTCAAACAATCATTCACTGCTATCTTCTCACAACACGCCAAACAAATCGTTTTTTTTCCAATCCGTGATAACAATCAGCTCGACTGGTTTCCATTCAACTAATTGGTAATCGTCCAGCACTGCAAAATCTTCTAAAACCTTGATCATAGTCATGTGTCTTCCCTTATTTCCTTCGATTCAACTACTTAAAGCAAGATCCCAGAAATATCACAAACTGGATGTATTTATACGACTGTGATTTTATCGTTTTGCGTAAAATCATCATCTCAGACGATATAACAGTAGGCTTTATTCAGGTCCATAATGTACTCTCTGCATTTATGTCTACCATTACTTACATTCAGCCAATCCGCGTCACCAACAGGATAACTACACTATTCAAGGTGCTGAATAGCCTGTCTATACATGCTCGCATTTTGTTTTTCAACGAATTGGTGGTTTTATTCGATCTACATAAAAAATGCGTTTGACATTAAATAGCACATTTGAATGGCACTAGACTAGTCTGTATTTCGACCTAATTTTAAAATTTTTTGACAGTCCAAACATGCCATCCTCAATTTCGTGTGCCTAGCCAACGAAAGTTTGACAAATGATTAATTATGCTGTCTACCTTATTGCAAACCTACATTCCAGATGTTGATAGCGGCGATTGGCGAGGCTATAAACAAGAGCCTGAATTAGTTTCATATTTAGCTGTCAGTGGCTATTCGAGCCATCAGATGATTAATAATGGATCTTAATAGGCTTACTAACTCTTCCGTGTATGAATCACGTCATTCTTCTTGCTGAAGTTTCGAACAGATTTCTCAAGCTTACATTTTATTAACTGAATGACTGAAGTTGATAACTGTGGAAAAATATTTAAGCAAGTATTCTTTTGTGAGTACTGAACCGTGTATGTGTGAAGATAAGATCGTACCTCATTTCCAGTGGTTAGTATGAATGAGAGGGACAAATCCGCACCCATTCAAAACAAATAAAAAAAATAGATTCGTACATGGAAATTGGGATCAATCGGATCTTTGCGAATCTGAGAGTGCAAAGCAACAACCCGAGAACGCAATCTCGGAGAGTCAACATATGAGGTTCGCACTGCGCTACAACCACTCAAATCATCTGTCAGACCAATTGTATGTAGTCAATTTTCTCCATTAAGGATCTCGCGACGACTGGGATTGGTGTCTACTTCAAGCTCGCAAACTTGATTTAAAAAATTGTTACCACCACCCACGCAATCAATTATTGTTTAACTGTTTTCGACTCTTTCACGGAAATGAAATCCTACTTTATAAAGGACACTTAAGTCAGTCTTTCTAAGCTTACAAATTTATATCTTATTTAGCATTTTACGACCTGAAGAGTAGGAAATTTTCGCTGGGGGTCAGACGCTGACTGTACCGGTACCTTCTAAGGCCTATTTTCGAAACCAATACCAGTTAAACAAGCAAAGTACCGATAAAGATAAAAAACTACCGGCATTCAAACTAACTTGTATAAAATATTTTGAGCTTGAAAAAAACACCAATCCTAATGCATTTAACCAGTCCCACAACATAACAAACTACCGTTAAATACTGTGTTGCGGAGAACTAATAAATATGCATGTATTAGGTGTTGCGAACCTAGTAAATAATTAGTTCAGTTGTGACCAAAACGATAAACCAAAGGCTTTCCGTTCATGATATCGTTGGTTTGTCCTTCTGGTAACAACTAAACTACCATTAGTGACAATCACTAATATTTAAATCAAGGTTGCAAGCTTGAAACAAAAACTAATCCAAATGTATCTAATCAGTCGCACAGCATGGAATATATACCATCACTTACGCATACTATCCTTGAAATGAAGTTTGCGAGCTTGTAGCAAACACTATTCCAATTACATATAAATTTAGCAGCATAAAAACGCATCGCACAATGTAGAGCCCTACACGCGGCAAAGTCTGGATAATAATTAAAGAGTTAAAAATAAGGATGCAACTGATCCACTGGATGAATTGCTTTATCCACATTATAGGCTGCATAGGTTATACTGACACATGTATGTATAATGGGATTAGTGCTTATATCAAACCCTCAATCTTGATTTGAATAAATTATATGGACATCTGAATTACCACGAATTGTTAAATCAGATAATAATGAAAAGGAATTATTTTTGGAACATTCTTTGGATAGGAAAGATAAGGAACACAGGTACTTCATTCGATTTTAGTTTAAGTGCCAATCAACAATCTAGGATACTTGGAGTGTTGCTGCCAAACTTTAGCATATTCCTCTGAAGTGCTAAATACGACGACGTCTATAGTCTTTAAGTGTACTAACATGAATTGCGGCCTAAGAATGGATGGACAATAAGGATGAGATCTCGGCGCGTAAATAAGGTAGTATAAGGAGTAAATATAACCAGACATAGAGTATTATTGTACTCTGACTACAAACTTGACAATAGAGGTTCTCGTTAGATTATAAGGCTATGGACTTTACAGGACATCAATCATTACGAAACATCATATTAACACTGTTCTTGGGAAGTATTTTTAGTCAAATTAGACGATCCGTTAATTAGGCAGGTGTTAGTGGAAGCTGAACAGCATCTACTTTTATCAGTAAAGTCAGATGGTTCTTGTCGCAAAAATGACTTACTTAATTTTTCTAATAAAATACCTGTTTGAACATACTTTAGAGGTTCACTGTTTTCATTGGTTTTATTTACAGAGAAAATGCATAACTGAACACTCGCCAAGGCAAAGAATAAAGGTCGTCAACTTTTATTAAATTGTTTAACACGCGTTTTACATGCTTTCAGAGGAGAAAACTCTATATAATCAGATAAAGCCTTTCTTATTCATGTCGTAACGAAATAAAATTTTCTTAATGGTGCCCAAGCGGCGTTCTAATTTTATTTTTTAGATATCAATGCATTTCGCGAATCAATCTGTCCTCAAGCATATTTGTTTGATATTCCTCCCTAATATCAGCTATTTCACGCTTAAGATTCTCGCCAAGGAAGTAATCTGTCATAATATTAAGTACAAAAAATACCTGCCGCGTATTCCCGGACGTCTTCAGGTTTATCTTTAATAATATTTCTAGATAATCAAACAATAAAGATTACCTCATAAAGGCTGTTATCATAAAGAATATTTCAGGATTTTCACGCAAATACTTTTCATTGTTTATTCTGCATTGAATCTAGCTGGGATTATATTGATTCCTCATAATTACTTTCAATTTATTCAGTTGCATTTGTTGTTTTTCACTTAAGGCTCCTATATCTTCCTCTGAAGCACAATCAAACGGTTCCATTGAAAACGGCGGATCAAGCTCGGGCTTTTTAATACTCATTGTTGGATTATGAGAATAATTGTTACTATAGTAAATCAATTTAAAAATAGCGCAAAAATTTCTTGATAATAATTTTGCAAGTGTAAACGCCCCGGCTTCAAGTAAATGCCGTACGACGTTACAAACTCGGTTAAGGTGCTCTGAATAGAGATTAGTTGCTGATATGGGGGCCCTTAAGAGGGCCAGGTAATACGTTCGCTGGAAGTCTTCCGAAGTGAAGATGTCCTAGAGCCTTGGGTGGACTCTGGTTGAATGTTGACTCCCGTGGTTGAGCTGTGATCGCGTTGTGTATGGTGTCATGCAGGTCCTGCACTCAATTGGCTCGTCTCTCTGGTATCTCGCATCAAGACGAGTAGGGATTGACAACCGGTAAAGTGCAATATGCGCTGACAGCCGATCAAGCAAATACGCGAGGCAGGTAGAATGCAAATGTCACAACTGACTTGCATGGTAAATTACCGTGCTTAAATAGCATGCAATGTGTGCTTGCATACTATTGGTTAAACGTCGTTTAACGTGGTTAAACGGCAATTTGCTTTTTTCTCATTGGTGCAACGTAAATAGATTTGAATTTTATTTACGCAATATGTCACCGATTGATTTGTGTCGTTACAACACTTTCCTCTCTGAAAAAAAAAGAAAAAATATTCCTCTCTGCGAGGCTAGATAAGAAATGCATGACAGAGTTCGAACCAAGTTAAGGAAAAATATGATGAACCATAAGTGCTGGGCTTAAATATGCTTGTTGGTTGCTTCAACAATGATATGATGCCAGGTAACCACTAGGAATTGCTACACAAATTGTTAGCTCTAGTGGACGGTCATAGCACGTGAGGCAAAATAGAGCAGTGTAAGTTTTTGGAGCCGCAGCGTGAAGATTTCGAGGTAAATCGCCTCTGAATTTGCCAGGTTTAAGATAAAAAACCTAAGCAGGTTGGATCGTTGTCAGTGTTTGTATACGACCAAAGGAGCTAAAGTGCTCGACGTTGTGGTCATGGCATTTGTAGTGGTCTTTGTGAAATGGATAAAGTTGAGATATGCATTGAAAGTGGCCTGTACCATGATATGAAGCTGATCACTACTTAGTGTTGCTACACGAAAACGTTAGCAACTAAGTAGCTGGTCATACCAAAATGGGCAGTGTAATGTCATGTGTGAGAAGTACATTATAATGTGAAATATATATACATTAAAATCAAAGGTAATTGCATAAAAAAATGTATACGAACATTGCCTCAGAGGTGGCATAATACCAAAGAACTGTTCAAAAATGCTACACAATTGTTAGCTAAGAACAGGTGGTTATGCCACGTGAGACAAATACTAAAAATTAACGTAAAGTTTAAAAAAAATTTTATAGTTAAATGTT
>JAQBSW010012726.1:0-15948 GCA_029291075.1 Eudiplozoon nipponicum
AATAATGAATATCTTCTCTAGGGCTAACGTATTATTCATTTATTAATATATTCCTACTTTACATAAATATATAAAATATAAGCAACAGTCTCTTATCTAATGTCCCATCTACTAACCCTTGCTAAATCTGTATACCCTCTTCTGGAACATTATTATTGAGAAAGATAAGTATTTAGGAATTGATATTTGTACAGTTCATTCACAATCAGTTCTCTGTAATCGAGGTTTTTTACTTAGGTTTCCACTTAATTCAGATTCCGCAGCCTCCCGTTTTCTGACCGTAGAAAATGCTTCATTAAATATTGGGCCCAATGATTTTTCTACCGATGTTACATTCATTACACCTTTTCCTGATTTTAATTCCATTGACTCTCTAATTAGTCTAGTTAATCTGTTGCGGTTGCATAACGCGATGCGTTTACATCCTTTCCAGTCAATTTCATGACCCGTTTCCTTCGAATGCCTAGCTAGGTGGACGGTACAATCTCCTAACAGAATGTATGTCCAGACAGTAAAGGAGTTAACTTTATATGGAGTCTTCGACAATGCGATTTCTAAACCAACTCACTATATTTAATATGTACCGAGACTGTAAATTGCTCCAAAATTATGGTGGCCTAGTCGGTACGTGGTACCAACATTATGGTTGCGAATTGGTACACGGTACTAACGCCATGGTTGGTGAGCCAGTACATGGTATCAACATGAAGGATTTCAAGAAGCCTTATGGATAAAAAAATTATAGCCGGATTTATGCAAGCAGAAGAAGCATGTTTGGGTATTGAGCTTGAACTGGAGGTGACGCACGCAATTAATTGTTTGTTTCCCTTATTTTTAACTCTTACCATGTTTACATATTTCTATTTTGTTTTGACTTTCAATTTTTTTTTATATATGAGATGCTCATTTGTAGATACTTGAGAAGATAACGAGAAAGAAGCGTTTCTTATATCTCATTTTTTTTGTTTTTGCAATGGGTATTGAGCTTGAACTGGAGGTGACGCACGCAATTGATTGGTTGTTTCCCTTATTTTTAACTCTTACCATGTTTATATATTTCTATTTTGTTTTGACTTTTAATTTTTTTATATATGAGATGATCATTTGTAGATACTTGAGAAGATAACGAGAAAGAAGCCTTTCTTATATCTCATATTTTTTTTGTTTTTGCACATGGGAAGGGCACTATGAATTTCAAGATATACCAAATTTCACCAAAATTGAGAGTTTTAACTACCTCTGATCACCTGTTACTTCACTACCTCCATACACTCTGACCTTCATCAATATCATTTATCATTTTATTATATATATATATATATATATATAGTTTATTACAAGAACTTATATATATATATATATATATATATATATATATATATGTGTGTATATATACGTGTATTATGTATTTCGCACTTAATAACAAATTGATTCCGATAGATTATTTTAATTTAATACTTATTTCGGTATATCTTTCTGGTCCTATTTGAACTAACTGGATACGCAATACATAACATACGCTTGCATTTACGCTTGTTATCCGCAACAAACTGTATTTTATTATTATGAACTTCCTGATTTCTATCTGTGAGCATTTTCCTTAACTGCGTCCGTTTTGCCTCAACTTTGACCAAAAGTTCAAACTATTCATTAAATAAGTGACGCTATGCCATTTTCAGGAAAATTTATTGAATTAAATCATAACGCCTGGATTTGATTATAAATATTATTTAAGTATAAACTAATTATTTCATAAGATAACAAGTTAAAGTAATCAAGTAGACCAGGTTCGTAATTAATGGACACTCATGAAGTACATTTAAATGTGCGTGACGGAGCTTGAATTGAACCGAAATTTATTGAGAGTTTTTAGTCTCATCTGCTATGCCATTCAAGCTACGCTACATAAGCTATTTTCAGTCCTATGCACACTTATGGCGATTACTGTGAATATATTCAAATTGTAAACCTTAAAAGTTTTTCATAAATTATTTAGTAAGCAGGAAAGCACACTCCTTGAATAATTATGCTTTCATTTTAGCGGAGTACTAATATATATGACTTTTTGTATTAGATACTGCGTACCTTGAAGCAAATTAGTAAAAATGAGCTCATAAGGCTATACCAAAGGCACAATAAACAAAAATCAATACTCACATGTATACATGCTTATTGAAGACTCATCAGTAGGAGCGGTTACCACACCTAATTCTGTTATATATTTGTTCTAGTAATGTGAGACGGTTGGACGTTGTGATCTATTACACGAATTTTAAATCAAACAGTAAATAACCTAACTTCTTAAAAGGTCCTCGACAATGCGACTCAACTGCCCAACTCGCTAAATATAATATAAGTATAACGAGCATATAAATGGCACCCAAACGATGGTTTTCGCGGTAGGCTAAATATAATAAAAATTGAGGATTAGAACAACTTATGATCACCCGTTACTTAAAATATCCTTATTGACTGGCCTCGATTGACACTGAATGAATGAAAGTAAATTTGATTTTAAATCTCTAACTAAAGCTATTCATAAATAAATTTACTTTCATCTTTTGTAGTAGTGCGTATTTGTTCCTACTAAATTATATATATATATATATATATATATATATATATATATATATATATATATATATATATATATATATATATATATATATATATATATATATATATATATGGTCTTGGATGTCATTGGTGTCTATAGGGAAGTCAAAAAACTCATTTTTGATGAGATCACACAAGATCTCCGTTGTCTTATCCAGTGGTATGTTTGTAAATAAGGATGAGACGTCAAGCGAGACCATTTTATTCTGTAGGATGTTCTTCCCCTTCAATTCATTTGCTAGTTCGAAGGTGTCCTTGATAGTGTTATGTTTATGATATATATATATATATATATATATATATATATATATATATGCATATAGTAGCTTATTTATTTATAATATTGCACTTTTGTATTGTCTACATTTTGACTAATATATAAATATAACCAGAGAACGCCAATTAACACATAGAGGTATAAACTAATGTTAAATATTTTCAAGCATGCATACGGACAAAATAATTTTGAAGTTTTTTTAAAAAGTTCCTTTTAATGATGCGGGAGTTTTGTTGTTCGTGAACAGATTTTATGCACAGTTTAAAGATAAATCACGAAATGTCAGCGAGTGTGCCCACTAGCTTTGCGCATGTTCATGTCAATGCATTTCTGCATGGTCTCATGTCTGCACAGACGGAATACAATAAAGATAAACACTTCCGTTACATAGTTAGTAAGAGAGCAAAAAATAATTTGTTGTTGGAATTGCTTTCTACTTAATTTCCTGAAAACTAAATGTCAGTTTGTGTAAAACTAATGTGCTCCAGGTGCGAACGGCATCGCATTGATTTTAAATTTGTACTTATGTTCTTAAACTAAGTCATGTTACAAGAGCTAATATCATAGGTGATAAAAGTTCGAAACGGTCTTCCAGTTAACACTCGTTGCTTTGTGGTTCTATTGATATTTTGTCATATTAGGTATAATATAATACTAAGCAAACATTAATTGCGCGACATTGCCTATTTACTGTTGAATCGCTGGTGAGTACAAAATAAGTGTTTATATCATTTATGTTGATTTGTGGCATAATATTCGAGTCCTAGTTGAACTAATTTGCTACTAGATACGCAACCGAAGGTATAAATGCGTCTTAAAATTGTGGTTTGCTCATTAAAAATTCCTTTATTTGTTAACTTCGTTTTCGCACAAATTCCAAACGTCAAATTTTTTTCAGCACAAGATATTTACTGAAAATTAAATAAATAGAATTTTCATTAAAACGTGATATAAACACAGATATCAATTTCCATCCCATTGTTTATCAGTTGAGTCTTTGCTCGTCCAAGCCTCTATATTGGATCTGATTGATGCAAAAGTCACGTATAATGTCATATCATTTAGTGTCTCTGGATTATTGATCAGATGAGCAAGCGTAGCGAAATCAACTATATCGCGAATCACTGTCAGACAATCAAAGTACTGACAGTAGTTTTGCTATGTTGTGCGGCTCGTTAAATAAAATAAAATTAGTGTTTATATCAAGCTCGAAAACATGAATAAAATATGTTACCACTACTGACGCAATCAATAAAATTGTATAGTTAGCTAAAAAAGTTAATGTTCGTGATGACATATTTATTATGCAGCCGACGTTTCCAATCTATTACTATTTCTGCAAGACTACTAGACATAAGAGCCGTATTTATAATTATATATATATATATATATATATATATATATATATATATATATATATATATATATATATATATATATATAATGAGGTTTGATTCATGATTGGGATTGGTGTATAAATGAAATTCGCAAACTTGGTTTATATAACTGTCACTACTGGTGCAATCATTGGTTGTTCAAAGAAAAAAGTTCAGGTAGATCACTTTTTCTGTTTTGATTTCTCCATTAAAAATTCATTGGCTAACCTGAGTGCTACATGTGTAATTGTTATTCGCAGCCACGACCTTAATGACTGCAATTAGAGCTCTTCGACATGATGCGACGATAAAAATGCGTAAAAGAGCGAGTGGATAGTACTTGCTATTTTAAAATCTTGCTTTTCATAAATATCACCTGATGCTCAGTCAAGAACAAATGGCTTCAGCCCTCTGAGTTTCCCTGAAGTGTCATATAAATTCAGCTATATTTAATGTCTTAACAGCATAAAACGAGGCCGGAAACAAATGAATGATATGACAATGCTGTATTAAACGTAAAATTGCAGCCATAATATGGAAAAACTTTAAGGACTAACAATAGGAAATCGGTCAGTATAATATTTGGCTTTAAATCAAATATACTCCAAGGTTGCCATCTGACAGGAATAAAGCCTGAGACAGATTCAAAATGGACATTTCCTGAGAAAATATAATTCAAAAATGGAGTTGTTCTCCTATTTACATCAACAACATAGATGTTCATTTATATAATTAAACGAACATTGGTTGCGCGGGTGGTGATAACAATTATTATAATCAAGGTTGCGGTCTTGATATAAACACCTGACCCATTAATTACTTACATATGTCAGTATAAACTAAGAATTGTATAGTGTAGAAAAGGCAATTCATCCAGTAGACCGGTTTCGTCCTTATTGGGAACTCATCATGTACTGGCCAGAATTTGCCGCGGACAGGACTCGAACCTGGGCACGTCTGCTTCGGAATCTGGTGCTCTAACCACTGAGCTAGCCGGCCAGCTCAGTGGTTAGAGCACCAGATTCCGAAGCAGACGTGCCCAGGTTCGTATCCTGTCCGCAGCAAATTCTGGCCAGTACTTGATGAGTTCCCAATAAGGACGAAACCGGTCTACTGGATGAATTGCCTTTTCTACACTATACAATTCTTAGTTTATACCGGAAAATGTAAGTAATTAATGGGTCAGGTGTTTATATCAAGACCGCAACCTTGATTATAATAACATAGATGTTCCTCTAGATTATCAATCAGACCACCGCTACCAATTTCTCGCTTGTAGCGATTTTCATTTGACAGACCTGAGGAAAGCTCCATCCGAATAACCGACAAAAATATGGGTATTAGACCAATTAAAACAACTTATCGACGAGAATAACGCTATTATTAAACAGAACTATACTAGCACAGATGCAGAACGATGAATTGGTATTACCAGATTCAGTCGGTTTTACGATATATTTATTTGAGGAATTATGACTTGAAACATAATGTCTACAATAGCCTAGTTCTGAAAGCTTCCGATACGGATCGTTTTATGTCCTATATGCATACTTACACTAACTGGTTCTATATCTTTAAACGAAACTATACATTTAAGGAAATTAATATTCTTCCGAGAAGTCGATGCATTTTGAAAGAATTTTGGATGCCTCTTGCAAAACATTAATTAAAATCAAAGAATAATGCCTCATTTTGGTTTAATGAAAACCTTGCAGAATACTCTGTATTGGTTTAAAGTTAAGTTAAATAGATATTGCTTGATTATACCGAATATCCGTGTTCGAAATTTATATTATTTTGCATTCTGTACACTAAATAGAAATTTATTCTGAACAAATCTATTAAACCTAGACGAAATACTCCATTGTTTATCTGTTTATCTATGCTGATAATTACGGAAAAATAAAAAATTCTGTCAATAACTGCCTGCACCTGCATATTGAACGACGTATATATATATATATGTATATATATATATATATATATATATATATATATATATATATATATATGTATATATATATATATATATATATATATATATATATATATCAGTGTTTATTCTATTTGTTTCCCTTCACCTTTGCTACATATAAAGATATGCTTGCCTATAAAACTTCAGATTTATTTCTTCCGGACTAAAGATATTAGTAAAATTTTATACTTAGTCCACTATTACTTTCCAATATGTGTGCGCTAAAAATTAGAATGAAGCGAAAATTTGGAACTATTCAGACACAGAAGAATTACTAGTGTTGTTATTTCTTACAGGATAGAGGTAGGACTTAACTCTACGCGGAAACCGTGTTCAATATTGGTTCCTATTGTGCTTATTGTAATTAAGCATGAAAGCTTTACCTTCGCAATGGACTTCTAACCTTTGTCTTGTATTTTTTCGAAATAAAACATTTGACATTTTGGTATTTAAAATGTCCATCACGTTTTTTGTGCATATATTTGTAAATGTGAACCTATGATTAAATTGAATTACATACACAGGAAATTTCATTTCGGTTAACTACATTTATCTCCTATCAAGTTATCTACTAAAACGTCCGTCTTAAATGCTAGGATTAGTTGTGTTGAATGATCCTCACACGAACACGTTGATATTACTCCTTTGAAGTTAATTAAAATATCCTTCTTGTTAGATATCAAACAAAACATACAATTCTTAGTTTATACTGACATATGTAAGTAATTAATGGGTGAGGTGTTTATATGAAGATCGCAACCTTGATTATAATAATTGTTATCACCACTCGCGCAACTAATGTTCGTTTAAATCAGGGTATATCCAATGGTTGGGGTGTAAATGAAAGTCATTCAATAACTTGCCTACGGAATATTATATTCAGGTTATATCATGTGGATAAATTGAAACTAAAATAAAACGGTTTCTAGCAAATGTTACGAAAAATAAAGTTCTAAAATAGATATATTGATAAAATATAAACAATACGAAGGGTGATACTGCAAGATAAAATCAAATGGCTTAACGAGAATTTTATTTACAAATTCACTTTTAGCTAATCCAAATACAAAATTCCAACTATTTTGCAAAAATTAGTTTTTAATTCTGATATGTACAATATTTGCTTCGAACTAACACTCTGCATATGAAGCGCAATTGCAGTAGATTTCATAATGAATCAAGATTATCTGCTACAAATGAATATGGGAATTTACCATCATACATTCTTGATGATACTCAGCCCGTTCTCCATTGACAAAAAAGATCTGTTCTATCCTTATTTGATACGTGGTTGACCTATATAAATGAGGTGAGAGATATAGCACGGGTTTTGATGATCTGTTGATGTTGTTTAATTCATTATTTTGACCATTTTTCAATTGCTTGCTCTCCGGTCATATGCACTGTCGGAAACTATTCGATTTCGGTGTATTAAATCTGTAATTCGTAATATTATGATATTTACGTTTTCATCGACTTTCAATAAAAAACCTGTACGACATAGACTGTCTGGTTATTATTATCATACGAGCGAACCAATCCTCAGTTAATGTCTTGAAGTACGTATTAATTTATCTAAATATTTTTATTGTCGGTCATTTTAAGGCTTCTAAGTGTCACCACTATTAAACTAAAGATAATATTTCTGCATGGATGGTTATACTGGAACTAAAATGTAAGCACGAGAAATTATCCTTCATAAAAACAGTTGTAATTCTATCATCCTATTATTTAAGTTTAAAACATTAACATATCTTCAACATGATTCTAGATCAGTATATAGTATGCCAGAACAGAATATACAAGTTAAGCTTAGGGCTCGCATTATCTACCATCTTTGTGCATGTAATAAAACTGATTTTCAGTGTCAAAAGTTGCAATTTTCGTACATTAGAAAACCTTAAATGGTTAAACATAACTTTTTAAGTTGAAAATTAATTAAAGAAATACAATCTTATCATATTCATATTGTCTCTAATATTCACGGCATTCACTTATGGTATTACAGGAAAGTTATAAAGATAATTAAAAAATATTCATGTGCACTAAGTATTTGCAAACTAAAAAACTTTGATACTACACTCGAGTTCACCAAACCATAATTTATTTCTAGATTGAAATAATAAAAACATCTAAACATAATTATATAATCCCATTATGGGGTTATTTAAGAAATAATCATGGTGTCTCAGTAAATTCTTTAGAAACTATCAAAACTGGGCGCTTAATTCTCACTAATTCGGTTTAGGTATTAAGAAAATTCAAAATATTCATGTGCACTAAGTATTTGCAAACTTAAAAACTTTGATACCACACTCGAGTTCGCCAAACCATAATTTATTACTAGATTGAATTAATAAAAAATCTAAACAAAATTATATAATCTCATTATGTGGATATTTAAGAAATAATCATGGTGTCTCAGTAATTTTTTTTGAAATTATCAAAACTGGGCGCCAAATACTAGCTAACTCGGCATATAATAATACTCGTCGAATTGTTAGACGCCAAATTAAGTGCAGTTACTTATTAGCCATTAAAAAGCCGGTAAAATAGAAGAAGCTAAAATGTTGATGTGAGTATGGTGTCAACCCTAAGGATATGACTGGAAATGAACTCCCGAAAATTTTAAAAAAATGGCAGAATATTTTGTTCCAGCGTTATTTTTAGATGAGCAGTTGGTGGAAGGCCTCAAAAGGAAGAGCTATCTGAGAACCCATCAATCAAGGTTAAAATTCGGTGCATCTGAAAATGTAAAGCTTTCAAGATTTTACCTAACAAAGAATGCTATCAATTGTCCCGTACAAGAAAACGGCGATGAGTTAAAAATTGAAGAAGCGTTTGCATCAGATAATAGCCCATGTTTGTTTCAAATATTCACGCATATTAAAACTTTGCGAAACAATAAATCGTAATTACAATCAGTTTTTAAACGACAAAGTTAGTCGTCTTGATAGGTGGACTGAACAATTCTAATATCAATTTTTTGTCATATGCGTCAATTCCAATCTTTCGAAAATATACCTGCATGAACAGGGTGGAACCTTAAACTTGAGCAACCATGATAGAATTAGAAATACGGAATTCAATCCTATTTCGAAAATTTTTCAAAACTTCAGAAACAGATAATTTGTTTCCGAGCTTATTTAATGATAATGAAGAAATAATTTCTGTAGCGTTGTTCAACCTATTCCGCACCATATGAAACGCGGAGACTGTTCCGCTTGCTTAGGTTGAGGCGATTATAATTCCCATCATTTTAAAATTACAATCATAATTCGTGTGATAAAATTCCCGTTATAGGCGTGATTCTGTCGTATCTAGGTTATCTTCAGCGATTACCTTGTGCCGTCCTAGCGGTTCTGATGAATCGCATACTAGAGGAGAACAAGATAATTTCCGGTCAGTGCAAGGCTGTTTACCTTAATACATGTTCTTGAATAACAGCATGGGTATCCCAACACGCAATTGCTGTCCGTCTAAAATTCAAGGGTGCATCTAATTCAGTTAATTGCAATATTTTATTTTGTATTTTATCAGAAAGTGGTATGCCAAACAAATTTGTAAATATTAAACTCACTGTCTTCACAAACACTGGTCGTGTTTAGGTCTATAACAAACTAGCACACAACATTACTGTCAGCAGTGATGTTCTTCAAGGCTTTCCATTTTCCCAACTTTTGTTTAATTTGTAATAATTAATGTCATAGATAACACTTATCCGTACGTTCAGGATGAAGTTGTCGAAGTTCAACCGGGCAGTAAATTAGATGATCTTGACTATGCATACGATATAGTTTTATAATTTGACAATCGAGTTTCTGTTCAGGCCAACTTGTGTAGATTAGCAATCGTTGTTCCGTCTTTTGGTATAAGATTAGCGCCCTCTAAAAATAAGTAAATTATACAGGATCGTTCACCACACACTCCTATTCTACCATTGAAAAATGAAGATTTTTACATGTTTACATACCTTGATATATCTATCAATAACTCATGTAATTTGTCTGACGAGGTGAGAATTGCTCCCTTTGAGTTGATGATTTTAGACGCGTACAGGCTTTCGACAACCATTGTTTGGGAAAAATAGCCATCGTAGACAATCAATAACGAATTATCAAAGCTGACATTCTTAGACGTATTTGTGGATCGGCAAAAAAGTGCTCCGCGTCAGCAAAAAGCGGTTCCATCAACTACCTTGACTCGGTCACCTTTTGCCTATGTCGTCACTTCGATTACCCAGTGGAGCATTATGCTCACACTCGGCACTAGATTGGCATAAGAAACATGATAGACAGGTTTAGACATGACAGAAACAGATAAATTCAACTACATTAAAATTAGGTAATACGGGACCCGTTCGTCTGCCATGATGGGGTCTACATGCGTGTCAATTGTCTTCGTTGTTAACCCAAAACAATATAGCATTAAGTCGAGATAAATGGCGATCTTGTTACCGATTTCTAGTAGAACCATCTTCGTAGCTTTCTTTTTTATTTGGGAAGATTTAGTTGCGAGATTTAGTTTTTAATTACGTTGTACAGTGAAAACTACAGGCATGCTGTATTGTCAATGTTGTTTTTCCTTAAAGCTGATTTAAGCATAAATGTGCTGTACGGAAGTTTGGTTTGTCCCAATTATGTGTGTTTTCTAGGCATATATATTCTTATTACATGGATACCCGTTTCATTACAAAATCTATTTAGAAAAATTGTGTGCTTTAATTATTCTTTTTCTGTTTACTTTTCTGATCTTTTAACATTTATCTTGTATTTTTATGTAATTCATTTTATGGTTATACGACTGTGAAGCATTAAATACTGGATATTTTTATTGATTTGCATGATAGCGATGATGAAGAAATATGCCTATTATTCTTTCATCTATCTTAGAAATAGGATTTTTTATATCTTAAGGTGCTGAAGTGTGTCAATAAAGCTAAAATCGTTACCATGACGCATCAAGAAATTTACTTATTGTGCAACCGTACCATTTTATATAAGAATATTATCATTTCCAAATACCAATTCAGTACAGATTATAATTATTAAACGACATTTTATGTTTTTTTTCTTGAATTATATTGTGCTTACCTCGAATCTTCATGACGAAGATATGGCGAACTTCTTACGTTTGATTTCTAAGATAAGTGAGCTTCAATTTACGTGTGATGTGGATTTGTCAGATGAATTACCGTTTCCGAATGTCAAATTTATTAAAAATGATTCGACATTGTATATCAATATTTACTCAAGGGCAAATTATATTGGTATTTTCCTTAGTTCAAAGTGAAGTGATCCATATTAGAACAGATCCAACTTTTTATTATTGTGGAAAATTATAAGGCTTAAAATAACAGACATTAATTAGTAAAATAGAATTTGAAATATATACAATGCGGATGATATATTCTTAAGTCATAAGGAAAAAAGGACGATTGTCGTTGATGATATTTGTACAAAATTTTAGTTACATTAATTAAGAAACTATGATTAAGTATCAAAACATACGTGCACGAAATTATTTAAAACTAAATAGGACTGTAAATACAATATCCATAAATTTAAAAAAAAACCCAAGCGGTTTTTAGCCAGTCGAATAAACTAGGCGGAATGCTAATAAATCTTATCTTTTACGTCATTCAGTGGAGACCAGCCATAAAATTGACTGGGATTTTTGTCGACGAATATCGCTAAGCTTCCATAACTAATATGCAGAACAGATAAGGTAATCTGTTGAAATTTAATCGATATGTGACATTATGATTGAAACAGCTGTGTAGAAATACTTTGGTTCTATAATGGATGCACCCAGGAATTAAGGAAACTTTGACTTTAAGACTAGGAATTGGAAAAAAGCTCTAGTAAATATTACACTTATCTAATTAGAAATAGTTTTTAAATGATTATTTTAAATTTACCACTTGGTAACAAATCATACGAGCACTTGCGTTATCATCCTTAACATTTTAATAGTTTATTTTTTGTTACAGTTTTTTTTATCAACTAACATAGTATTTATTTATTTTAACAAAAATCCGTTGCGAGGGCGATGCGAAAAATTACTTTAATCAGGGTTGCTATCTTGATATAAACACCCGACCAATTATATTTATTTTTTCAGTATAAACTAAGTATTGTATAGTGTAGAAAAAACAATTCATCCAGTAGACCGGTTTTGTCCTTATTGGAAACTCATAACGTTCTGTCCATAATTATCCGCGGATAGAGCTCAAATCTGGACAAGTATGCTTTAGAATTTAGTACTCTAACCACTGAGCTCACCCTGCCGTTATATAGGCTCCACCTATAGAAAAGGCTAACTTAGAAACATCAGTATATAATTGAAAATTGTGTTTAATATGCGACAGGACGGCATAGTGGTTAGAGCACAAAATTCGAAGCATACAGGCCCAGGTTCGAGCCCGATCCGCGACAAATTCTGGACACTACGTGATGAATTCCCAATATGGACAAAACCGGTCTACTGGATGAATTGTCCTTTCTACACTATACAATGTTTAGTTTATATTGACAAATGTACGTATATAATGGGTCATGTGCCTATATTGAGATCTCAACCACCATAAAATTAAAGTATTTATTTTCTAAAAGAATTGAAAACATAAGTGTTCTGTGAGTCTTCATATTTCATTACGTATTTACTAAGATCTCAGTTTCAATAAGTGCTATATTTTTTATCGTCATTTATTTTTAACTTAACCCTATTTTAAATCCAACTTATGGCTAATTTATCCTGGTTTTTCTATCTGTGCTTAGAACTTTTTAGTTCTATTTACCATCTTTTCCCATTGAATCTGCTCTTGATTACTTGAAGAACATATAAGTAAACTATAAAAAAATTTGCATAAACGGTGTATCATCTATGTAGCATGAATGGAAATATTACACGTTTGAAATGTTAATCCGACGTCAGATAACATTATTTGAGAGGCGATAATTGTGGTCTTGTTAGCTAGAAGTATGTGTGTTTAAAATGATATAAATTGGATATTAATTAACTGTAACCTCATCGACTAATGGATTTTGCACCAATATAAAATAAAACTGCATTATTTGTTTTGAGTTCATTCAGATTAAAGGGCGAATGAAATTCGTTAAACGAAGTTGTCCATTTGCTCTACAAATTTCTCAAAATTTTTAAAACGAGTTATTGCTATGTGATGTTATTCGATAAAGATACCTTGAATTTAAAACACAACAAACTATGGGCATGAGAATTGTTTAATTTGTTATTCAATAAAGGAATAAAGTATAAAAACAACTCGTTTCTGATTGGTAGTAAACTATTTTGATGCATACAATATATTACCAATGAATAGTAAAAGTTTAAAATACAGTACTTTAAGCGAAAGTAATTTTTTCTCTTTGCAGATATATTAGACTTTCAAAAATTGTAAATAAGATGATTTTTAAAATAAATTTTCATTAACACTATGTTTAAAGATGACTCAAAATTTATGAGCTAAGCTTAATTATGTCCTTTCCAAAACCTAGGGGCAAGCGCATTTTGAACAATGAGGATGCACAAAATTAGGATTGAGCACTATACGTTTTCTTACTGGAATATGCGATTTTGCTTACTATCAATGCTATATTAGTGACATAGAAGGCATGCACAACGCGACTCAAGAGCGTACACGTAACACCAACATGTATGCATACATATGGGGCATAAAGGCTTTATATTGTTGGTATGTGCACAGCTTAGGTATTAGGTGGATTAGGTGGATTAGCTGAAAGTCTCCGAAACAAATATAACCCAGTTCGAACACCGATCGCAACAATTCTGGCGTGTACATAACGATGAAACAGTAGCCTAGACGAATATTATTTGTGACCAAATGCAATATTTCGTTTATATTTTCAACGGAGATACAAATAAATGCGGCAATAATAATTTGGCTCAATATCGCATCCCCTGGCTTCACGGTGTCTGTTTTTCATTTGTATATTGAAAGCAGCCAGTTTGTTTTTTATGTTAAGATCGATGTCAAATAGGCTGCCTATTAAAGAAGGAACGGCGAAAAACATAAAGTGAGATATAGTTAAAATTTTGTGTATTAGGCTATTTCAGTTTCACAGTGAGTAATTCGCTGGGCTCCGATAGATATGTGCTTGGTTTGTAAACCGTTCACAGCAATACTAGCAGGTATTTAATTAGTGCCCAATTATGTTGAAAGCAGTCTATAGGATTATTTGCATTTGCTACGAAAAGCAAAGCCCGGCTTATATTTACAACGTTGAAAAATACTACCCTGTCATGAGATTTCAATTTCATTCCAGCACACTAGGTGGCTTGGGGTTGAATCAATTATGAAAGATCCTGAGTAGCGAGTTGAGCACCTAAGTAAAAATTTGTATCAAATAAATTTCAAACGCAAGAAAGAATGACCAAAAAACATTGGCATGTATATGAATGCAAATTGATTGTTTTACGTGGCTTGGGTGCTGCAGATTTTAAATTGAAAGACTCTAAAGTAAATATGCCACGGCAAGATACTGAATTGAGGAAATTCTAGCATGTATTTAATAAGTACCTGATAAAGGTAACACCATTCTACTTGACGAATTTCATTATCTAGAAAACGCAATTTTTCACTCCTGCAAATTACGTAATCATAATAAGATCCCACAATATTACTCTAGTTGAATATAACATTTCCACAATTCACTATATTCATTTTAATTTGGCAGATTAGGTGGTGCAGTAGGAACTTTAGAACGAAAGAAATACCAAAAAGGTTTCGCCTGAATTAACTACTGATAAAAAACTTAAGTTGGTAAATTACTTCAAAATGCGGGAAATGTACAGCTTGTGAGTTGTAGTGGATTAGTTGCAAGCCTGAAATAAAGGCGTTCTTGTACGAGTCCAATTCGCGGAAATTCTTGGATGTATTTGATTTGTGTCCAATTAGGGCAAGGTGAAACTACCTGATGAATTTTATTCTCAAACATTTGCAATGTTTAATTAATATTAACAACATGAATATAATAAAATCATACCATATTATTTTTGCTCAATATCAAATATCCCGATGTCATTATGCCTGATCTATAATAATATATTGATTATGGCCATTGAGAACTTTAAATGGAATTCCATAAAAAATAATCTCCACCTGAAGAAAAGACCGAAAATATGTCAAGTTTATATATAACGGAAAATTGCTTGTAGAGCGACATTCCATGGATATAGCATATATATATATATATCTATATATGTAATTATATATATATATATATATAAAGATTTTAAATAGCGATTGCGCAAAATGAAAGACTATATTGTCTAGAACATCACAAATAGTTCCAATTGAGTACGAAGTGGAAGGTTTAAATTGAGTTTACGAGACGACTTAAAAAACCGTTTTCGCCGCGAGATTTAAATGAAAAGCGATGAAAGTTATGTATTATACGAAGCTGTAAATCTAACCAAGTCGTTTGACTAAAAACGAGCCAGCGCACAAAATATTTCCATCCTAGGCCTTAGCCTATTCATTTGGAACGAGAGATAATGTAAAACGCCATTTCAGCATGCGCAATAAGAAAAAAATGTTATATAGTAGTTCATCTCTAAATAATAACACACAAAAGCTTATTGCAGTTTGGCGTGTAATAACTGCTTTTTTAATCGAAAAACTTATGAGGATTCAGCTAACGCTTATATGTGCCTAGAAGTAT
>JAQBSW010012727.1:0-15940 GCA_029291075.1 Eudiplozoon nipponicum
TTAGTGGGCACACCGCTTGTCGACAAGATATGGAATAAAAAATTGCGATCCACCGAATCAAATGCACCCTTGAAGTCTAGAAAGACGACTATTGTGGGACGGTGATATAAATGTCTCTGTTCGAGAACTTGCCTTAACGTAAAAATATTATCCATACAGCCTCGTCCTGCGCGGAATCCGGCCTGTTCTTCTCATGTTTGCGATTCACGTGAAGCGCTAAGACGACGTAGGATAATAGAAGCAAATAACCTTGATACGACTGGAGTCAAATTTATTCCACGATAGTTATCGCACGAATTACGATTGCCTTTTTTGAAGATGGGAATGATGGTCGACTCATTCCAGTCAAGTGGTACGGTTTCCTCATTCCATATAGTATGAAAAAGTTTGGTCAACGCTCCTGAAATTATATCGCCACCATCCTTAAACAATCCCGGTAGCAGATCATCGGGGCCGGCGGCTTTGCGGCTTTTAATGTTCGCACATTAAATGCGCCTACGTTAAAACCTAACTTAGGTTTAATGAATGATCGTCTACTAGAACCATTTTCGATATTTGGCAACCTAGTATTGGGCTCAGTGTTATGATCTAAACCAACCATATTTATAGTATCTAAAAGAGTGTTATTCTAAGATTGAGAAGAGGAAGGGGAAGGAAAGGACGCAGAATCGAAGATAGAGTTGGAGTTGCCTGCAGTCGCCTCTTTTCGCTTATCCACCCTGCACGGCTCAGCAGATAAGGCGACCCTTGCATAGATTTAATGTATTGAAAAGAATTTTCAGCTCTCACCCATCGTTGTCTCTCCGACACTTTACTTTACTTTCTATTAACCTCATATCAACCAATGATGATTAATTTGTTAAGCTTATAGGTATACATAAGCAGTACAACTTTTAATGATTGCATAAGGCCTCGGTTAGTTTTGCATGATGGATGAACCAAGACAAGTTAATGTAGATTGGCCAGAAATGCGAGTCCCTATGACTAAAGTCTACTTATACTAATCTATAAAATGGCCACTATCGTCATTTATTCGTGCGTGGGTAAACAAAGTCAGTGTTTAAACGAACATTGGTTGCGCGGGTGGTGATAACAATTATTATAATCAAGACCGCAACCTTGATTATAATAAAAGTCAGTGTTTATTTAAGCTCTTCAATAAGATATTCCTTAGTGCTTGGGTGAGTTGGAAACACGCCAAATTACGCATGATGGGCTGCCAAGAACCTTCGCTATCTCTTATGGGCCATTTAAGCGAAATATATTTTATTTATTGGCTCTTGGAATTTGTGGGATCTGACATTTAAACCAGCCAGTCTTTTGTAAATGGCGCTCTGAAAAAGAATGATATCAGTAATGTTTGTTTCCAGGAAAATCGAATTTTTTTGAGCACCAAGGTGTAACACATTCTAGGCTAATTTAATGGAAAATGTTATTCATTTCCAAAATCGTGAATGATCGAACTTGGTGTGGTGTTGCCTTTCTGCTATCTAGTGTTGCAGCGAAAGCCTTATTGACAAACTGCCTACAACATTTGATAGACGAATTTTAGGTACCGCGTAGGCACTCTGATTCTCTGAGTCGTTGAAGTGCGGGCACCAACTACAAAATTCCGCTTATAATATATTTCGTATTTGGATGTATATCAAATTTGGCCTCTAGGCTTAAGTAACGTTTGAATATACGAGTGATTGTTAATGATTTAAGTGGGGCAAACAGAGCTGTAGAAATATTGATTCTGATTGAAAATATGTGCAAAATATTACGAAGCTCTTCATTCATGCCATTCGACTTAACCTGGTCGTGGTGAACCAAACATTTCAGCATCAAGGTAATGTCCTGTCACCAGATATAGTGATGCGACCCATATGAGAATGACAGCGACATGTCATCATTCTCAGACTGGCCATATTTAGTAAGCAGACCGTGGTATTTTTATGCCCAAGACACGAAAGCGTATTATTGGTTTTATATTGATTCAATCAATGTATCTGATCACAGTCATCTGGTAGAATCAAAAATTGCATTGAAAACGTAAAGTTCAACGCAGGTATATATTTAAAAAAATGCACTATTAGAGAAAGGAACGTCTGTTGGCAACAGTATTGTGCACAAAAATGAGTCAATTCTTTTTAGTACGTTAACTTAAAAATGCTTAATCACGACCCAGCAGAAAGAATACCAAAGTCTGTTAGCAGTAAAATGTCGCTCAGAAAAGACTGAAAACTTGACTGATATATAAATTCGATTTTGTGATATCGGTCAATTTCGCTCGGAAAAAATGAAAAATTGACCGAGCGAAATTGATCGATATGAGAAAATCGATTTTTGATATCGGTCAAGTTTTCAGTCTTTTCCGAGCGACATTTCATTGCAAAAAATTCGCGTTGCTAAAAGACCTCGGTATTTTTTCTGCTGAGTCATGATTAAGCATTTTTAAGTTAACGTACAAAAATGAATTCATTCATTTTTGTGCAAAATAGCGCTCTTAACAGACGTTCTTTTCTCTACTGGTTACATTATTTAAAAGATATACGTGAAATCTGTTTTTACTACCGATATAGATTACCGAATTTGTAGAAGCCTGAGTACAAAATACTAGTAAGTATCTAATTTTTATTCAATGTAATACTTTAAATTAATTTAACATATTTTGGAGCTCTGCAATTTACATTAAATAAACATTACATGTAACCTTATCAATGTAAAATTAAAGTTAGAGGTTAGGAGTCACAATTATGCTATGAACTGAGAACTTTTGAATGATGTGTTATTTGAAAAAAATGTTTTTATCATTGTTTCGACTGTAATAGATATGCTGTATAATAGCTCTCTGTAAAATCTATAGAGATACTCGAAATAAGGCGTCAAATTCCACCTGGCTCGAAACTTAATAATACCCGTCGCAGTATAACGCGCCAACTTCAACGCAGTCTAAAAGGCGATCTCGAAAACTTTTGGAGCGGAAAGGTTGAAGAAATGGAATTAGCTTTCCCGTCAGGTAACAGTCGCTGTTTGTTCCAACTTATACGCACAACAGGTCATCTTGACAGGTGGGCTGAACACTTTAGAGATCAATTTTCTTGGCCACCCGCGTCAGTTCCGCTTCCCGAAAGCATGTCTGCATCAACAGTGTGGAATGTTAATCCCGAAGAACCATCTTGGTTAGAAGTACGCGATGCAATCCTATCTCTTAAGCGCCGCAAAGTCGCCGGCCCCGATGATCTGCTTCCGGGATTGTTTAAGGATGGTGGCGATATAATTTCAGGAGCGTTGACCAAACTTTTTCATACTATATGGAATGAGGAAACCGTACCACTTGACTGGAATGAGTCGACCATCATTCCCATCTTCAAAAAAGACAATCGTAATTCGTGCGATAACTATCGTGGTATAAATTTGACTCCGGTCGTATCAAGGTTATTTGCTTCGATTATCCTACGTCGTCTTAGCGATTCACGTGAATCACAAACAAGAGAAGAACAGGCCGGATTCCGCGCAGGACGAGGTTGTATAGATAATATTTTTACGTTAAGGCAAGTTCTCGAACGGAGACATTTATATCACCGTCCCACAATAGTCGTCTTTCTAGACTTCAAGGGTGCATTTGATTCGGTGGATCGCAATGTTTTATTCCATATCTTGTCGAAAAGCGGTGTGCTCACTAAATTTGTTAATATTATACGAGCTCTGGTCGCGTTAAGGTTTACAACGAATTAAAGCATAACTTTACAACCAGCAGTGGTGTTCGTCAAGGTTGTCCACTTTCCCCATTTTGTTTAATTTTGTAATCGATGCTATTATGAACAACACTCTCTCACACATTCAGGACGCTGGGGTTGAAATTCTCCCGGGAGATAAACTAGTCGATCTTGACTATGCGGACGATATCGCACTATTATTCGACAATCAGCATGCTGCCCAGACCACCTTAAATAGATTAGCAAACGTTGTTGCGTTTTTCGGTATGAAATTCGCACCCTCTAAATGTAAGATACTGTTACAGGATCACCCACCACTCACTCCAACGTTGCGACTGCAGAATGAAGATCTTGACATATTCGACAGGTTTACATATCTTGGGAGCTCTATCAATAACGTAGGCAATATGTCCGACGAGGTGAGAATACGGATCATGAAAGCTAGAGTAGCTTTCTCGAACCTTCGTCATTTATGGAGAAACGCGAATATTTCACTTTACCTTACAGGTCGTGTTTACAATGCATCTGTACGCGCAGTCTTACTATACGCTAGTGAAACTTGGCCTCTTAGAGTTGATGATCTGAGACGCTTACAGGCATTCGATCATCTTTGTTTGAGAAGTATAGCACATGTTGGTTACCAACAACGAATAACTAACGTTGACATCCCTAGACGTATTTTTGGATCTGACAATAAGTGCTCGTCTTTAGAAAAGCAAATAAGGCTCCATCAAATTCGTTGGCTCGGTTACGTTTTGCGTATGCCCTCATTCCGATTGCCCAATAGAGCTCTGTTCTCTCATCCAGCACCAAATTGGCGTAAGAAACAAAGTGGGCAGATTTTTACATGGCAGAAACAATTAAAGTCACTTACATCCAAATTGGGTAGTATAGGATCCACTCGTCTGCCGGGATGGGGTCCTCGTGCACATCACAGTTCTTGGTTAGAAACCCTTAGCGATATGGCAGCGAATCGAGCTCAGTGGCGATCTTGTTGCAGATGTATAGTAGAATCATCTTCGTAGCTTTCTTTTCTTAGTAGGGCAAAGTTAGCTGCGAGGTTCGGTTTGTTTATGACGTGATACGGTGAAATCCGCAAGGAAGCTGTGTTGCTGATGTCGCCTTGCCCGAATGCTAACTTGGCCATAATGGTGTTGTGGAGAGGTTTAGTTTGCCTCATTTCTGTGAGTTATCCTGATAAATTTACTCATAGTAGCAAGGTTTTCCTTTTCTCTCTACCCCTCTCCCTCTCTCGTAAATCTCAATAATAATTTATCTAAATTCACTTATATACTTTTTTCCCACTCCTTATGGTTATATGGCAGTGAAACATTAGTCACTTGACTTTTGTGTGGCTGGAAATGATGATGATGATGATGATGATGATTCTAAGCAGTTTTAACTTCAATTAAAGCTTTAAAACGACTATTTATAAGAGCGTATTGTTCACCACAAGTAGAACTGGTCGATTTCTAGAGAATCAAAGTATTTTAGGCTAAGCAGAGCTTCCTAAGGTACGAACTCGTTCGCAGTAGCCGAACACATTTTTTTATAAAAATCACACTCCACGTCATTCGCGATTCGAGGTCTTTCTTAAAAGAAGACATGAAAAGATGTTAGACGCTGTGGTTGCATTCACTTGTACTATTCTTTCATCGCAGCTAAATGAACAAAACTGATTTTTTCAATAATTTAGCATAAAATTGTGCAGTGTGCGTGGTTGCACGTGTGCATGTTTTCATTACGTCATAATAAATATATTTAATAAACTTGACCCCCTTCGCTTTTTAAAATTACTATGAAAAGTAGCAGATATTGTAGTCGAATTGAGTTATGGCGAATGAAAATATTTTTCCAACTTTTTTGTATAAACTATCTTTACAATAAAGTAATGCTTTAGTATAATAAGACGAACATTGGTTGCACGGGTGGTGATAACAATTATTATAATCAAGGTTGCGGTCTTAATATAAGCACCTGATCCATTAATTACTTACATATGTCAGTGTAAGATTAGAATTGTATAGTGTAGAAAAGGCAATTCATTCCGAAGCAGACGTGCCCAGGTTCGAGCCTTGTCTGAGGCAATTTCTGTCCAATACATGATGAGTTCCCTATAAGGACGAAATCGGTCTACTGGATGAATTGCCTTTTCTACACTATACAATTCTAATTTTACACTGACATATGTAAGTAATTAACGGATCAGGTGCTTATATCAAGACGGCAGCCTTGATTATAATTATGCTTTAATAGGCAGATGATTTAATAATTTAGGTCAGTTATTCACCATTTGCCAAGATAGACAAAGTTAGCTCGTGGGGCTCTTTGTATCCTAAATGACATAATTGTGCGATAGCTTAATTTGTCTCTTTACGTCATTGCTGATAGTTTATTTGTCGTTTTCAAATGCACAGTTGCATAAATTCCATTTTATAATTTGAAGAAAATCTTTAAATATTTTTTTGCGGAGAACTAACTTTCTCTATGCCATTATGTATTGATTGTAGCACACTTTACCTATTTACAAATTAGTTCAAATAGGACAAATGCGCGCCTGTAAATTGGATGAACAAGAAATATAATAATAATAATAATAATAATAATAATCAATAATTGGCCATTATTGATATTTATATTAATTACTTTAATCTGAGCTTTTAATAAAATTCATTGTACCCTTCTTATGTGCAAAGCAAAGAAATTTTATCAGATATAAGAAAATTTTCTTTCTCATGGTCTTCTCAAACATCTACTCATGAACATATCTTTATATATAAATTGGAAAGCAAAACAAGATAGAAATATGTGAAAAAAGCGAGTGTGAAAAATAGAAACCAATCAAATTGCGTGCGTCACATCCAGTTCAAGCTCAATGCTCGTACGTGCTTCTTCTGCTTACATAAATCCGGCTGCAATTTGTTTATCCATAAGGCTTCGTATGTGGCTAGCTCCCTTTTGTTTTTTGCATTTGGTAATTACTTTGAATGCTACGTCTGGAGAACATACGTGCGTTGTTTCGATGATGTGTTGCGCAATAGCAGACGTGTATTCACCATTTGATTCAAAACAGGCGTTCAAGTTGCAATGTTCTCTCATTCGAGTAATTAACCGTCTGGTCGATCGGCCTACGTAAGTTGATCGACAACTTGCGCATGTATATTGGTGAATAATATTTGATATCGACATTAACGGCTGTTTTAAACGATCAGTGGTTGCACGGGTGGTGATAACAATTATTATAATCAAGGTTGCGGTCTTGATATAAACACCTGACCCATTATTTACTTACACATGTCAGTATAAACTAAGAATTGTATAGTGTAGAAAAGGCAATTCATCCAGTAGCCCGGTTTCGTCATTATTGGGAACTCATCAAGTACTGGCCAGAATTTGCCGCGGACAGGATACGATGATGAATGCCTTTTCTACACTATACAATTCTTAGTTTATACTGACATATGTAAGTAAGTAATGGGTCAGGTGCTTATATCAAGACCGCAACCTTGATTATAATAATTGTTATCACCGACCGCGCAATCAATGTTCGTTTAACTATGTTGTTTGTCTTAACATTTAGATCGATTAATCCTTTGAAGCGATTTATTCTTGTAGTCATATTTGATGCTGGGATATGTGATCGCAAAGATAGTCTCAGGTTGACTTTTCTGCTTCTGCGATCTGTTACGCAAACCGGGTGAGATATCATGTGAACGTCGATAAATTTATCAGGATAGTTTTTCATTTATGCGATCTTCTTCAAATGCTCTGTCTTCCGCGACTTTGTACCCAGTTCGTATCTTCCTTAGTCAGTTAGCTAAGTTGGCTACCAGATTCCTCTTTTCATATTTTGAAACCATGTTTTTGTAATCAATGTATTATCCCGTGAACGTGGATTTCCAATTTACTCGTCTTGTCAAGCTTCCGTCGTTCTCTCGGAGTAATTTGATGTGAGGAATAAAAGCTTGTTTTCCTTCGCTTCCTTCAATATGAATTTGATATATTGGTTATATTTGGTATAATATTTTTATCGGATTGGTAGCTTTTGCACACATACATATCTTCTATGTGGCCTGGAGTGCTTAAATGTTTTCTGTAGGCCAGTTTGTTCTCGATTATGCATCTGTACATTATTTAGGTGCGGCGTTACTTGGCATTGTGTGTCCTGTATAGACATTTAGGTGGCCTCGTTATTGTAAGTTGTTCAATTAGGTCGTTTCATCGGGGCCGGATATGAATGTGTTTACTTATTGTATTTTTCACGTTTAAAATATTTTATCTCTTAACAGCAATGAAACAAACTACTTTAAATGCTGTTTTATAGCTGATTAAGATTATGATAACGTGTACAGGTGATAAAATTTGAAAAAATCGTTAATTTCACGAAACTTTTCATTGTTGCATGTCACATATTTGAAGAGTGTTTCGGTGTTAAATAAATCTTCGTATTTCCCCCGAAGCTGTTTTATGGGCTGTGCTTGCTCTCATGGTGTGCGCATAAAACTAAGTGTTAGACGTTTTAGGCGTGTTGATTTGCGTAGTTAGTGACCCGTATAAATACCAGGCTCAATTAAGGCGTGTAGCTTTAGTTTGCTCTTCTGTAATCAAATGCGTCCAAAGAACGCTGCATTCTCGCTGTGCAGTAACTGATATTTTTCTATGCTGATCTCGGCATTGATGCCTGCATAATCATCATTAGTGTGGAATTTTGATTTTCAGTTTTCGGTTTCTTATCAGTACTATTTAATCGCCGCGATTTTCGTTCGTGTGATGTCGCTTTTCACTATCGGTTTCACAAAGATCCGATTTATCCCCATTTCAAGGTACGCACCGATTTTGTCTTCTTTTTGGCCTGGTACAGATTCGTCTCTTTCTTTGCGAAACTGATAGTGGAAAGTGATAACCCGCAAACGCAAATCGCGGCGATTCAACATATGAAGTTCGTACCGCGCAAATATTCAAACGAAATCTTATCGATACTGTTGTTCATCTGCTGAGGTATGCTACTACCATTTCTCTTATCTGGAAAGAAGAAATCGGGTTTTTAATCAAGCGTGGCGCTAAATGTCTTCACTAGAGATTATGCATAACGTAATGGATCAATTGCTAAACGTGGGAATCGATATGCGGTGTAGATTTAATATGAATTCAAAAAACTTATTACCAATTCAATTTTCATTTATGACTGCGCGAGTTGTGAAGGTAATTATTTGAATCAAATTTGCAAACTTGACATAAAAACCAATCAAATTTCATTTCCTTAGGTACACAACAGCAAAACTACTGTCAATTGCACGTAATGACGCATTTCGGTCTTCATGTGGCATCACCAGAGAAACTACGGAAAACTGACTAGCTATGATCAAACTGTAATGCGTATATTCTTTATTGAGAAGCAGATATGCTTCTTTTAATCCTTTTAAAGTTGAATCGCCGCCTATTCAAAAACGTCCATTTGCTATGGAGTAATTGACAGGCGGAAAGCCTTATATCGTGTCACATTGCAAGAGGTGGCGGAGGTACTTATAAAGCTAGCTTGTCGCACTGCGCGTATCTTCTGTAATAAATTAAATGAAATGTATAATTTATAAACCTACCCCTCTAGAACTAAGCAACGACCTGTACTCGGTTAAATATTTATTTTAGATTAAGAATTCCTTTGGACAGTCATGCCTAGCTGTCTTGATTCGGTCGTCCCAAAAACGTTTCAAATGATCGCCATTACTTATTGTCATGAACAGCGTATGCAAAATGGGCTGACGTGCGAGGCGGAGAGTGCAGCATTTTTAAAGTTAAGCAGTTAGAAATTCGGTTTTAGCTTTACATGCAATTGCTTGGCAGGTATTGATGGCGTTCCATCGGTACGTAGATTAAATCAATAACTCACAGTAGCTATATTATTTCTCACATCACTCATTGAAAAGCAGTAATGTTGTAATTGCATTTCAACTTAACAATATGATGTACTTTTACTTCGTCTGCGTGAAACAAATGAAAGAATGTTCATATTTACTTGTAACCTACATTATTCCACATATTACACTTTACATGTTCCTAATAAACGAATTTACATTGTCCTTTGAGTTGCATATAACTTCTTAGTTAATGTATGATATATTCACATGTATGGATGCACAAAATGACACGTGGTGATATTAGAAGGATTTGAAGATTTGCGGGACATCGAATCAGATGCCTATGGTTCAATCCCCGGCCGAGGTAATCCTGTCAACAACGGATGAGTGTCCATTAAGTGCAAAATCGGTCTACTTGATAGATTTAACTTTCTATGTACTTTCCATATATTTAGCTTGTACTAGTAACATTCATATATATATATATATATATATATATATATATATGTGTGTGTATGTATCGTATTTGCTGTATGATGCAATGTTTAGTTTAAAGTGATAAAATACATATATTCAAACTCCTACCTACCGCGAAATCAATTATTTATAAATTTTATTGCCTATATATGTATATGTGACGAAAGCTGCAAACAGTTAATGTTCGTGACTGCATAAAAATTGTGCAGCCGACATTTCCAATCAAGTTCATTGTATGCGAGACTGCTAGAGGTGAGAGCCGTATATCTAACTTTGATTTCCATATATATTCAATGCGGTTTGATCCTCGATAGTCAGTTTGCCGTCGTACTCTGATGATGATAATGGAAGGTCGAAACGCGTCAGTGTGTTGCGGCTGGCGGTAGTTTTGTTATGTTGTTCGACGACTGGTTAAAAACAATGGGATTGGTGTTTACTTCAAGCTCGCAAACTTGATTCAAAGAATTGTTACCACCACCCGCGCAATCAATTATTTATAAATTGTATTGCCCACCATTAGAGCTGGTACCAAAATTGACGATTACGGGACAATTGATGGTACTCGTAGGTCGGTAAAATCTTGATTCCTTTACATGTCCCAGGGCAGAGCTTGTTTTTGTAATTTATGGGTCCTAACTGGTTCCGTGACACTGAAGCCGTCCTTACACTGCTTGTCTGGAAATGTTTTTGAAAGAAGATTTACCTGCCATTAGACCTCATTTATATATATTTTTTTGATTTGATTATATGTAGTTATTCAGTATAACGTAACTATTGCATAACCATTATAATTCATCGATTACACCGGTGTCGTCCTAATGGAGAACATCCAGTACTTGCCAGATTCGACGGAGCCTGGATTTGAACCAGGATATATTTGCTTTAGAATCTTATAACTGGTCAACTACAAAACGGATGCCGTGCATTGCGTGTAATTTCAGCTATATAACAAATCACGTGTTTGTTTAATCTCTCCTTCTTATGAGTTCTATTAGGCATCGCCTTCGTCCTCGAGATTCAACCAGCCATCTCCTACCTGTCCTTGTAGTGCAGATGCGGTGCAACCCGGGAAGTGACATTGAATTAAAGTATAACGGTAGAATTTGATTGTATTTCTGATGTCAGAAAGAACTAACTATTGCGTGAGATGGAAAATTTAGTTCATCAAATCGATCGATTTCGTCTCTATTGAGGATTCATGAAATATTTTTTTAAATTCACATAGCCAAGGTTTAAACTGGAGAGCTTTAGCTTCAGTCGTGTAATTCATGCTTTACACCACCGCAATCCACAGACCAACTAAAAAAAACTTATTTAGTACATAATATAAGATTGCCTGAAATGCGTGAATCTGTAACGTAGTGGTTGAATTATGAGACTAAAAAAATCCCTTGATTTATATCTTGGCCGCGGCAATTCTGGCAATTACTTGATGAGTGCTCATTAGAGGAGAAACCGCTCTACTTGATGCATTTCTTTTGGTGTCCCATGTAATGTTTAGTTTATACTGAACAAACACTCACACACACACACATATATATATATATATATATATATATATATATATATATATATATATTCGTTCAGACGTTGTACTATGCATTTGAAAGTTTTCATATATGATACCCAATAAACTAAAGTTGCTCGAAGCCATATAATCCAAACAGGGGACAAAGCGAACACAACAAACTTCTTCGTCCTTCATAAAGCGAGGTCCAATAAATGACGTAAACATTCAGGAATCCGTGTACATCAAACAGCAAGACGCCTTTCCGTATGTTAAAAAAATTCCATTAACGAAATATAGCATTTGACTGGCCACGAACAAATGAAATCAGATCAGACAAACTCCATTTGTACACAAGTTATCAAACGCAACTGTTGTAACAACGAACAGGAAACATATGTTCTAAAAAGCAGGGTAAGACTAAGGGGTTAGAAAAGGCGTAAGCTTTACTATTGTTATAAAAAATGCAAACACGGATACAGCAGAACAAAAATAAATGAACACGAAAAAATATAACGTCACATGACAAAAATGTTCATAATTTCCTAAGACAGATGCTTTGCCTATTCAACATAGGCAACTAGCTGACATCAAACGGATGAACAGGTGTCGCACATCTATAAAACAAGTGAAATGCAAAGAAAAATTTAATAACCCTCCTTTGTAGAACTCAAATCATGCACACATACGACATGCATACTACTACCTCAATAGACGACCATTCATTCATTTTGGAAACCGTATATACTCAAGGTGTAATTTACATTTTTTTGTAGCTGTGCGAAAGTAAAATATTTCTATCCGAGATCTAACTAGAAATATTATCAATTAAATTTACCTTTATCTATTCAATGAGTATGCTTATCTCCCTGCTAAATAAAAAAAAATTATTAGAGATGAACACAATGGATCTTATTTCATATACATAATTATATATATATGTATAATTATATTAACTTAAACATAAATTGATTGCGCGGTTGGTGGTATCATGCTGATCAAGTTTGCCAGCTTAGTGAACACCGAGTATTATTTAACCAGTCGTCCAACATAACAAAACTACCGCCAGCTGCAACGCACTGACGCGTTTCGACCTTCCATGATCATCATCAGAGTACGACGGCAAACTGACTATCGAGGATCAAACCGCAGTGAATATATATGGAAATCAAATTTAGATTGGCGGCTCTCACCTCTAGCAGTCTCGCATAAATTGAACTTGACTGGAAATGTCGGCTGCACAATATCTATGCACTCACGAACATTAACTGTTTGCAGCTTTCGAAACATATACACATATGAACAATACAATAAAACAATAACTGATTGCGCGGGTGGTGGTAAGAATTCTTTAAATCAAGTTTGTGAGCTTGAAGTAAACACCACTCCCATTGTATTTAACCAGTCGTCGAATAACATAGCAAAACTACCGCCAGCCGCACGCACTGAAACGCTTCGATCTTGCATAATCAACATCAGGGTACGACAGCAAACTGACTAGCGAGGATCCTTCTGCATTGCATATATATGGAAAGCAAAATTAGATATGCAGCTCCCACCTCTAGAGGCCTCGCAAATATTTTACTTGACTACGAATATTAATTGTTCCTGTCTGCATAGAAATTGTGCAGCCGACATTTCAAGTCAAGTACAACTTATGCAAGACTATTATGGGTTAGGGCCGCATATCTAATTTTTCTTTCCATATATAATCAATGCAGATGGATCCTCGCTGGTCATTTTACCGCATTACTCTGATGATGATCATGGAAGGTCAGAACGCGCCAGTGCGTGCGACTGGCGGTAGTTTTGCTATGTTGTTCAACGACTGGTTAAATACAATGGGATTGGTGCTTACTTCAAGCTCGCAAACTTGGTTTAAATAATTAATTATATTCATTGTACCCTTCCCATATGCAAAAACAAAAGGAAATTTTACCAGATACAAGAAAATTTCTTTCGCATTATCATCATTATCTACTAATGAACATATCTTTATATATAAATTTGAAAGCAAAAAACAAGATAGAAATATGTAAACATAGGAAGAGTGTGAAAAAAGGAAGCCAATCAATTGCCTGCGTCACATCCAGTTCAAACTAGATGCCTGAACATGCTCATTCTGCTTGCATAAATCCGGCTGCAATTTGTTTATCCATAAGGCTTCGTATGTGGCTAGCTCCCTTTTGTTATTACATTTAGTAATACTGGATAACTTACGTGCGATGTTTCGATGATGTGTTGCGCAATTGCAGACGTGTATTCACCATTTGATTTAAAAGAGACGTTTATGTTACAATGTTCTCTCATTCGAGTAATTAACCGTCTGGTCGAACGGCCTACGTAAGTTGATCGACAACTTGCGCATGTATATTGGTAAATAATATTTGATATTGGCATTAACGGCTGTTTCTCTTTGATTGCTGGTAAAGGTAAGTGTGTTACCCTAAATACCACTCGTAGTTCAGCTGCATTAAATGTGCGTGTTAATACTGCTTCAACTTTCTTTTGTGCTATTTGGGAAACTGCATCCCCCTTAAATGGGATGTTTAGGTAGACTGGTTTATTTTCTGGCCCGTAATACGTCTGTATCTGTTTAATTTCCCTTTTAATAATTGATTCAATTAATTGTCTGGGATAGACATTAGACATTAAATCGTTAATTGCTTTATTATATTCGTTTTCTTTTGAATCTTAACAACCAATCTGTCAATTCTTGAAAAGCAGCCACGAACTGTTGATAATTTATATTGAAATGGCACAAAACTGCTGTAATGCAAATACTGTGCAGACCATGTTGGTTTATGGTAAATTGTTCTGTTTAATTTACCATTAGTTTCTTTCTTTAATAGTACATCTAGGAAAGGCAGATAGTCATCTTTCTCGTGCTCTGACGTGAAACCGATATTCTTATGTGCTTTGTTGAAACTTTGAAGCAGTGTTCGTGATTGCGACCTGTTCTTAAGTACAAGAAATATATCATCCACGTACCGTATATATTGAGCACATTTACTTATGTCATTCTTTAATGATGTGTTCTCTAGGTTCCCTAGAAAAATCTCAGCCAACACTGGAGATAAGGGGCTCCCTATTGCCACACCATCAGTCTGTTTATAGATGCTTCCATTAAAACGAAACCATACGTCTTTTGTGCATAATAAGATAAACTTGCGTAGAGTGTGACCTGGCAATTAATTATATGTCTATGGTTGTTCAAAAATGGGGTTGGAATAACGCAGTTTTACCCATACAATCGCAACTAAAATATTTCGACCTTATAGGTAAGAGTTAATTGCAAACAGCACGGTTGGTAGCAATCTAACAAAAGGGATATTTATGAACACCAAAAAACGGACTCTTGAACAATTATAAAATCTACTCACTATTTTATAGTTCGTTTTTGCATAAAGAAGATACGCGTAAATTTGGCTTTTACAAAATAGTCAGCGCCCATGCGTAAATATTAGTCAGACAACGTGAGAATTTGAAACAAGAGTTAAAATTTTTTAACGACAGTATCATATTAAGTACGTAGCCATAGAATTTCCGGCCTGACAACCGGCGGGAACAAGCTAGTCAGTCCGGGAATGGTTGCATGAACCCTACCGGGTCTAAAGGGACACAACCATCATCCCGTTTCATGTGATGCCTCGAATTTTATATAACTACGCAGTAACAATTCGTGTTAAATGTGAAGTGACGAAATGAGAGCAAGCGTGCCAGACGCGTAGGGCAGGTTTCGGCTGCTGATGGAATTGTTTTTCACTGACATCTGAGCAGACAGTGCTCATCAACCTTGGTTGAGAGATTATCTAAGAAAAGGAAAACTCCGTATAAAAACCATCCTAACATGGAATGGGCAACCTAGTATTCTTTTATAGTCCAGACATAACCATGAACAATACAAAGTAAAATGTCTACATGTTACATTGCCCGTCACTCAGTATAAAAACGGTCGCCTTAACTGTTGAGTCGTGCACGGTGGATAAGCTACTGCAGATACCTTAATCTCCGATTCTGGCCAGTTTCCTTCTCTTTCCTATTTTCAATCTAGCATGTAATAAAAACGTTCAATTTACATGTGAAGGGATATACTACGGCCAGATCATTGGTGTAGCTATTGAAAGTTGCATCGCACCCCTTCTGGCAGATGTATACATGTATCATCTGACAAAACGAGCCTAAAATGTATAATTGACCAGTGCCCACTCTACAAAACGTATGTAGATGATATCTTGTTGTTCATCTCAGAAGCAGCAGACCCTTCCGTAATCCTCAAACAAGCAAATGGAGCCGATCCAGACATCAAATTCACTCTCGAGGTATAGAAAGACGACAGTTTTCCCTTCTTTGACATCAAACTCACTAGAGGAGAAAACGGGGATTTGACAATGGCCATA
>JAQBSW010012728.1:0-15940 GCA_029291075.1 Eudiplozoon nipponicum
ATATATATATATATATATATATATATATATATATATATATATATATTTGTACTTTATTACAGTTCAAGAATTTCCCTGCAGTTTGAGTTAATGAAAGGTACTCTGTAAAGTTGTTCGTGCCAATAAGGTGTGCAAAATTTACTGATCAGATTAAAAGTAAACTGACGATCCAACAGTTTTTTTCAGTCACCGTGAAGAATGCATACTTTTTATAGACTTATGTCATTTTAAATTCCTTTAATTTTATAGGCTTATTTAAAGTTTGACGGAGAATGAACTCTAAACGTCTAAACAGAAGAATTTCACAGCGGGATATTTTTTCATTTCGTGTATTTGCATGCCTCTCTGACTGCTAACTTTACCGAATGAATCGAAAAAAAGGAATAAATCTATTGACTGAGCACGATTCTCCATTATAAAGCAGTTGCCAAACACGCAATTGCTCGTTTAAAAAATATGGGCGCAAATAAGAAGTAAAATATTGTATAAAATCTTTTATATAGAAATAAATATACTTTGGAATAGGCTTACATTTTAATATGCTATACATCAACTCGAAATGGTTTGAGACAAGGATTGTTAAAATTGTTAGACAAAGTATGAAACCACTTTTGAGACAGAATTCTTCTTTATCTCTTCAATGATTTTGAATTGTGCCATTATAAATCTAAAGTACACAATTTAGTGCTACATCATTCAATTGCGACGTAAATTTAAGGACTTGGCTACACATTTGTTATGTTAGACATTTTCATGGAACAGAAATCAGTTATGGATTTTCTAATCTTATTTCACCATGCGATGCCATACTGGTAGGTTGACGCATTATAATCCATTACTAACAAGATTTATCATATGTTATCTAGTTTATTGCGAAATTGCAATTTTGTATGACTCAAAATTCTTAATAGCATTTGGGTTTGATAAAATATATATTGGCTTAAAATGCATATTAGTTTAAAATAATTATCTCTGACCCGGTAATAAAAATTAAACCTTTAATCTATTCGATCGATTTTTTATAATGCAAATATATCTTTCTTTTTGGATTGCGAGCCTTAATACAATTCATAGTACCCTTTCCATTTTTAAAAAGATAAAAAAATTCGCAGATACAAGAATCGTTTCTCTATCATGCTTATCTCAAAATGGCAAATATAAATTTTCACATTTATCTCTTTTTCAAGATTTTTCAATCGATTTTATAATATAAATTAAGTCATTACCCCGGTTATTGTTCACAATTCATCTTAATATAAATATTCATTATAAAAGTAAGATTCAACAACATTTCTTTGTATTTTCTAAATGATAATACGCCATTATCTCGTTAGGTGTTAATTAAATTAAAAGAAAAATATTCGACCCGTTTCACAAGAGGGTTAATATTTACATAGAATTTCTAAAATTTTAATGTGTCATTATTGCGTACCTTGTTTACATTATAGTTAAATTTGAAAGTTTCTCTTGATTATTAAGATACCAAATTTTTTCATCCAATTTAATTTTAAACACTGTAATTATTTTGGAGTTTACGGTAAATATATCATAGGAACATAGGTATGGTACAATGTGTTAATAAAATGATAAAACATTTTATTTCACTTTGAAAAATATTATTTGTCATAATTTCGTTTATTGTAAAAATCTTACGCAATTGTTGAACTATACTGTTAGAAAAATCGTTTTATGGCAATTTATACACAAAGTAATATATTGTTAGTTTGCTACACATTTAAAGAATAATATTTTTTTGATCTGATTAGAGAGATGAGAGCCACATATCTAAATTTGCTTACCATATATATATATATATATATATATATATATATATATATATATATATATATATATATATATAATATATATATATTGAATGAACGTTTATATAATTAAACGAATTTTGTTGCACGGGCTTTGTTAACAATTTTACTAATTAAGGTTGCGATCTTTATACAAACATCTGGCCCATTATGTACATCCATTTGTCAGTATAAACTAATGCGATTTGGTATCTATTCCATAATGAGAGACTGGGGATGGTTAGTTGGAACTTTAGGGTCAAAAGTGTGCTATATAGGCTCTACCTATAAGGAAAGGCTACTCAATAAATATTAGTTAGTATAGAATTGAAAATTGTTTTCAGTTTGCGCCAAGGTAGCTCAGTGGTTAGAGCACCCGAATCCGAACCGGATATGTCCAGGTTCGAATCCTGTCAGCGGAAAAGTCTATACAGTACGTGATGAGTTCTCAAGAAGGACGAAACCGGTCTACTGGATGTATTGCCTTTTCCACATTATGCAATACTTAATTTATACTGACGAATGAATATACATAATGGGTCGGGTGTTTATATCAATATCGCAAACGTAATTATAAAGTAATTTTTATCCACGCCAGTGCAACCAATGTTCATTTAATTATATAAATACTCATTTTAATACCACTTTCACATGCAATGTGGTATGAGTTCTATAATTACGAATTCTGGATTGTTAGTTGGAACTTTAGGGTTAAAGGGATGCTATATAGGCTCTACCTAAAGGAAAGGCTAACTAAGAAACATTAGTTAGTATATAACCGAAAATTGAATGTAGTGTGCGGCAGGGTGGCTTTGTGGTTAGAGCACTAGATTCTGAAGTAGACGTGCCCAAGATCGAGTCCTGTCCGCGGCAAATTCTGGACAGCATGTGATGAGTTCACAATAAGGACGAAACCGATCTACTGGATGAATTGCCTGTTCGGCATTATACAATACTTAAATTATACTGAAAATTGAATATACATAATTCGTCAGGTGTTTATATCAAGATCGCAACTCTGATAAAAATGTAATTGTTATCATCGCCCTCGCAACCGATTTTCGTTTAATTAATTCTTTACTGATTCTTGTTTAGTGAGTTTCCTAAAAGACGACAACTATATGAAACACAGCTTTATGTTCCTACTTTTTTAATATATATTTTTGTTTTGACTTCTTTTTCCTTAAATATCTTGCTTCATTAATTGGTGAACATAACTTACCTCTAAACCAAATTGGTGATCTTGATATAAACATTAATCACATTTAACTCCGTCAGATGCACAAGACAGCGTAATACCTTCATTCGTACTTACGCGTTTTGATATATCTTCAAGTGATTATCGTAAACTGACACACATGTATCTAATCGAAATACATATGTTATCTATGGAATGTTTGAAATCGAACTCGGATTTCTATTAGTCTAATATACATTGTACCAAACGTGAAATGTTGGCTGCACAAATTCTAAGCTGTCACAAATAAAGCATATTTGCAGCTTTTGCAAACACCGCAGAAGTTAAACTATTACGCAAACAAAAATTATACATGTGGTGAAAAAAAGTTTTTTAAATCAAGTTTGCGAGCTTGAAATAAATTTCAAAAGTAGTTTAGACAATCAGAATCGAAATCAGCTCTTTTTCAATTGTTTTAAAAAACTTCTTAATAGTTCACTGCTTAGATTAATCCCTTTCCTGTTTAGTATAAGCCATCATATTACACAAACAATACTCTAAAACAAGTTTGTGAGCTTGAAGTAAACACCAATCCGATTGTATTTAATCGTCATATTTTTTAATATATAGGTATTATGAGCGACTGGGCCAAATAGGATTAAAAAAGGGTATTCACAATTAGATATTGTATTTGTTTAGTAGAATCTATTGACAAATATATATTCAAAATTAAACTGCAAATTTACTTCAAATGGCATTATTAACAAAGGTTTCGTTTATAACGTGGTAAACATATTGCATGCCACAGCTTATAACTCGGTAGAGCCACATAGAGCGGAGTGTGTGTGTATGTGTGTGTGTGTGTGTGTGTGTGTGTGTGTGTGCATATATATATATAATTTGACACGTAATGATTTGCGTATATTCTGATGAAAAAATAAATATAGTTCAATCGATATATATATATATATAAATTAATCTGAATATATACATATATTCCTATATATATATATATATATATATATATATATACATATATATATATGTTTACCTATATTCATTTCTTCCTCATCGGGTACGTATATCATTATGTGTCAAATGGTGTACATATTAATAAATAGGTATCTTCAAACAAGTTGACCTTTAATAATTCGCATACAAACTTGCTCCACAGATTAGAAGTACACATTTTAGTAAACAAATTCCCTAGACCAGCAGAAAGGGAATGCTTTCTCACAATGTATTTTCTTTTTATAAAAAATCTTCATGCAAAAATGGTACACCTCCCCTTAAACTATAACAAACGCGTTACCAACTTACTCTGAAAAGATGTCGGTGAAATCATAGGTGAATCCGTTATTACCAACCGGATAGGCGTCCGCTATACACGTCTCGCCAAGTTTAGTTATAAACCCAACTGGGCATTGGCGACAGCCTTCCTCCATGGTAAGCACATGAGTTGGACTTCGCTCAGCCACCATATTGGATGGGCACTGAGTGCACTGTCCTTGACCAGAATAAAAATGTCCACTTTGGCATTCTTTACACCTGCATTAAATGTTGTGGTCCAATATTAAAGTTTTAAATTTTGACATAGCTTGCATATTACATTTACATATTCTTGATAACGCAAAAAGGAAATATGGACAGTTTTGCGTTGAGCGGAAATTTTTAACTTAGCCTGTGCGTGTAAAAGCCCACACATTCGTTAATAGATCCGAATCAAATCAAGATAACATATTTGATAATATTTAAAATAAATTTGGCTGGAATGATATATGGCGCGTGTGATTAATTTGGTCAATGAACAACACAGTAAAATAAAGACATGTGCACATCAATTAACATTATATACTGACGCTTTCAATGCCAAATATTTCATGATTTTTAGCAAGACTAAACATAACCGAAAATTGCATACGAGTTAGATCTGGTTGCGATAGGCTTAGTCTCATCAACTTTTTTTTTATTAATTATGACGTCATTCGGTGAAACTTATAATAGTTAAAAAAGCCGAGTTTCGGTAAGCTAACATGTATGCATTTATATAAGAAGTATCGTGGGCCTGACAATAAATAAATTTGCATAGAACCAAATGGACATAAAAGCCAGCATGATTGATTGGAGAAATGTAGGCCAGCACTATAATATGTACCAGTATCGCATATTTTTGCATGACATTAATTTCAATGAAAGACGGATTAGCAACCATTGCAAAGCTTCTATTCAACAAATTACTGGGCCACGTAAAAAGTGAATTTGGAGTGTAGTGCCAGCCCAAACGGAGCAGTCGCCATTAAGCCTGAAACGTGTGTAAATTAGAGATGATGTTTATCTCTAATGTGGATTTTCACATATCATTCCTGTCCCACTTAAAGTATCTTGTCACTTGGTACGAAAAGGCAGATAAATAAATGTACAAACGCCAGTTGGTCTCAGAAAAAAATTAGTTTCAGTTGAAATATTCATGATTCAATACAGTGGTTTCCCACATAAGCTAAAACGTTTAAGAGACAGGTGTAGAAATTTTGAGTAAAGTAATAACTAATTTTGGAACGATCTGACACATAAAAGGCGTATGAATATGCCGATCTTGAATTATACATTAAAATATAATAGCTCTCTGCACATAAGTGGAATAGGGTAAGAAAATATAAATATCATAATAAAAAATTCCGAAATATGGTGTACATTTTCTGTTATTATGATAGAATACCTTAACAGTTATAAAAGCTAAATTGGAATAGAATAAATCGTGAAAATAGAGAAATGTTAATATTATCATTATACCCAATGTGTATTAAGGTGAAATTTAGATATTCGTGCTAAAAATAGTTGCTTCCATGTTTAAATCGTATTTTACTTTCCTTGAATTCGTTTTAAGTATACGTCGATTTATTCAGTTGAAATCGAATTTACAACCCATTCACAAACGACAATTGACCTGCACATTCTAAGACGTGGAAGACTATTTGTGTGACTTCGAACCAAATAGTTGTGAACTCACCTCGTTGTTGCGCTAATCTTGCCTAATGCTGAAGAGCTGTCCAACGAGACCAGGAACAAACTCTATAAGATGAATCCCATTTGCAACTTTATGCCAGAATTAGTATTTGCTTACAATGTACAGATAATCCAATTCGCTCGTATTACTTTTTAAAAAATTGACGAATAAATGAAGCTTCGTGACAGCACGACTTTATTTTTATGATGATAATTAAACTAAAATCCATGAATTATGCCCAATGTACGGGAAGCGCTACATCATTACTAAATATGGTCTTCTTTTATTAGTAGTTTATAAACTTTAAATAAAAACATATGCGTAACCTGCTTTGAATATCACCTAAAATGTTTAATGCTTTAACTTTTATTGGAAACTTACATGAGTTTTCCTTTCTTCTCAGTAAAAAACCTAATGTGCAAAGGAAAGAGAAAATATTTTCAGAAATATCATTGGCCAGTATAAATTTTATATTTTTACAATTAATGAATCATATGTGATTAAATATTAATTGATTACGCAGGTGGTGGCAACAATTCTTGTAATCAAGTTTGCGAGCTTGAGGTAAACACTAATCACATTGTATCTAACCAGTCGTCGAAAAATATAGCAGAACTACTACCTTTCGTATGCTCTGACGCATTTGTCCTTCCATGATTACCATCAGGGATTGTTTGAAAAATTAATTGTATCATTAGAATGCAATTAACACTTTCGCAACAGCACTCGCGCGAAACATTTTCGCTTACCAGCATTCAAGATTACATTACCAAACCACGTTAAGCCATCGACGTATTTCTCTACTCTTTGTAATACACAAGTCTAAAGCTCATTTTAAAACTATCTTCTCTTTTATGCTGACTTTTTTATATCCTTCTGATCCTATTTGTACTAATTAGTTACTAGGTTCACAGTACTCAGTCCACAATTGAATAAATTTTGCAAGTATTAAATAATATAGCAAACATGCTTCGACCAGTGAATTAACATATTTTACTTAAATACAAGAATAAGCGTAAATAGATAGTGATCATTAATAAATTATGTATTTGTATTCTTGACGAACTGAAAAAGAATATCGAAAGTGCAATCATTATAACGAGCATCACAATTATCTAGACAGGTGCTGTATTAAATTGTCTTTAATATAAATTTCGGACAGGTTTTCAGTATTAGATAAGTACATTGTCAAAATTTCACGTAGAAACTATTAAGAAATTGAGCATGAACAATAACATGCTAATTTAATTGCACTTTTTAAGCTACACAACTGTTCTCACTATTCCAACCAAACTGAAAGTTCAAAATCATAACCCTGGGACGTTATCATTGGAGTTTCCGAGATCAGTGTTAAATCATTACAATTGCCTATAAGCATTGCGTTAAAAATGCTGACGGGCAATTTTACAGTTCTACATTTTTGTGTAATGCATTTTAGCATTTTTTCAATAAATCCAAGGAATCTATTAAAGTGTTCAGAGTTAACTAAACTTGGATTTACTTCTCCTATGGATCGTTGACGTTTTCTCATTAAGACTTGTCTCAGACATTGCAATAATAAAGTTATTCACTTTCTCCTTTACACGCCATTTCGTGCAATTACTAATCTAGCGCAAACTTAGCACAGCTGCAATACATTGATTTAATAGTTCTACTCTTAAATTCTGAATCTTTGTCATTTTGTTTTGATAAGATGCTTTGACCAAGTCATGTAATAAATCAAAATATACGCAACTAATAATTGTGTTTTGCTTCAAATTTATTGTCCAATATGTAACTGGTGAAATGTAAAAGGAATGATGTTTATTCATTTCTTCATTTAAGAAATTCAAAACTACCATCATTTCATGTATACACACAATTAGTATTTGAAAATTTTAATAAAAATAATGATATTTCAATAGCCTATTGCGGGACAATTAATAGCACTCAAAGGTCGGTAAAACCTTGATTCCTTTACATTTCAAAGTTCAAAGATTATCTTTTGTATTGATAGATGGGATCGCACTGATCTCGTCACTCTGAATCCGTCCACACGAAATGGTTTGCGACGAGGCTTGTTCAAAATGTTAGGCAGGGTAAAAAACGATTTTTGAGACAACTTTGTTCTTTATCACTTCAATGATATAGAATTGTAATATTTTAAATCATAAAGTATCTTTTGTATTGACTAGTGGGATCTCACTCGTTCCGTCTCTCTGAAGCTGTTCACAAGTTGATTGTCTGGAAATGGTGTTGAACCAAGTTTTTCCGAACAGCATTTTCAGACAGGCAAATTGTTGACGGCTTCAGAGAGACAGGAACAGAGAGAACCCATCAGTTTATGCAAACGACAAGCTGTGCACTTGAAAATGTAAAGGAATCCAGATGTTACCGACCTAAGAGTGCAATCAATTGTCCCGAAATAAACTACTGCTGTACCAACATGAAAGGTGACATCGCTGCGCAAACAAAAAATTCTTTTAAGGATAGTTCGACACAGTTCTTATTACACTGCAAGTTCTTTATTAAATATTACGATTCCAATTGTAGATAATTTTGAAGATCACATGCATTACAGCTAATGGAAGAATATTTTCTGTTTTTGTAATTTAAGTATCAAAAAATGCAGAAGATTATATCATTAATTAAAATAAATCGATGATTCCATACAATGATAGCTGGTTTCACAGTTTTATAGCAAGATGCAAAAGATTATTTTGTTCAGGTTATTCGGCACGATAAAACTAAAACACCACTTCAGAAGAACGTGCAGTTCATACGTCACGCAACCATTTAGAAAAATGCTAAACGTATTTCGTATTTATTTGTATTTTCAGTATGTATTTAGACGCTTGTTTGTTAACCTTAATAAGTAATTTTAACATGTTTTCCAAATATTTTTGCAGCAAAACTTGACTGTTAAATAGTTCTTAACTTTCGCCAAATTAGCATATATTTCTATAAAATAATTAATTCGAGGTTGTCTATCTAACAATTTATATAAGAATCCGAATATGTAGTGACAATTTTATAACACATGCAGAAATTCCACTTTGAGTCGCCCGCAACGGTTGATTGAGGTTGAAGAAAAGAATAAAACCACTGGCAGAACCCAGTGGAGAAGCTTAATTTAAAATAATTGTGTCCATTTACTGTCAACAAGTTTAAAATAACTATGTATGTTTGGCATGCAATTGTTTTTCGTTTGTTAGGCCGAAACTTGCTATGGATACGATGGCGTATAAAATCTGAAATATTAATACAACTAATATTTGGTTAGAAATATAAGTTATAACCTAATTTTATGAATAAAAGCTTGTCTGGCTCCTGATATAACTCTCCACGAATGATTTCAACCAGTACCACGCTTAAAAACCCCAGCTCGGTTATATAAATTTTGACAAAGTTCATGATTTGTTAGTACTCTGAATAATTATGATTGAATATTCTATTCAAGAAAACCATCCCTATCAAGAAATAAATAGGAAATTTGAACATATTATTGCAGGCATAATAAAATAAGCGAACCAATTTCAATAACATGGACCCCAGTGGAAATTATTGCTTGGTGGCTAAGTGTTCGAAAACGTTACTGCATACTTATCGTCTTTATACGCTGCCTACTTTTGACTATTTTAACAAGGTATTCCAGCGTATTGGCGTGAATAAGTTGTAGAAAAAAATCGGTTACATTTTGTTTGTTTAATATTTAAATATCACTTAACTTTATATATGTAATTAATTCGTTATCTTACCATGATTTTGCTCTATTTTGCAGTGTATTATGTCTCAGAAAATAGACCTTACCGCAACATAACTTTATTTACAGATTTTTGTTTAATATAACCCTTATTTTTCGTTATTTTGGTTTATAATTTCACTTTATTAATGGGTTTAAGCAACCCAGATAGTTAAGATGTTTCTAGTTCTGTTCAAGGCTCGATAAGTTTTTATTGCCAGAAAATTAGTTTGTGTTTTAAATTTACTTATTATCTGTTACCTATATGTTTAACTGCTAAAATATTATGCTCCTATTAAACGCATATATGAAGTACATCATGTCTAGCATGTACATATAAAGGCCATATTATTTTTGACGCAACAATACCCATTCTAGCTGATAATGAAGCAACAATAGTTTACGCTGATAGACATAATATTGAATGCAAGTAAACCGATGAGTAAATCCTTATTTAGTCAATTGGTCAGATTATCGTATTGATTTTAGTGCTCCCGAACCTGTTAGGTTGTCAAACTGATAAACTCTACTTAAATATATGGTTAGTAGATTTATATCTGACTAAAATTAAATTGTTAAACGAACCAAACATTTTATTGTCAACGTAAAATTTGTTTGTTTGTCATTAACATTTTTACGTGAATAGTGTAATTAAGCTGAACATTTCAATTTCTGAGTTTCGACAAATCATAGACTTAGACTTTGTCCACATTGACAGATTTAATTAACAAAGGCACTTTCTTTATTCTTTCTTTCATTGTGGAAAAGGTACTTTAGTTGTAAATAGTACACAGTCGCCTAAAGTAAGCAGACTAAAATAAGACATTTAATTTATCATCAGATTTTAAAACATAATATGTCGCTACTCTTGACTGTTAGTACTATATAATTTTTCTCGCTTATATACAATCAATAATTGGCTATTGGAAAAATACATTGCTCGCTAAAAATTGAACAATTTCCCGCAGCCTTTGCCAAAGACATGCCAAGCACGTAATTAAGCACACTATGAGAGGCCTACCAAAATTAGTAAGCATATTCTTCTTTACGGTTACAATATTGTTTATATAGTCTTGGCTAACGTGTGTTTTTCAACATTATGAAATAATAAAAGGAATGCTTTCAAAATATTTGATTGTTGCTGAAACAGCTTAGTGCTATCTTTTAAAACATGTAATTTATTTAAGACGTTTAGTTTTTATCCTATAAAAAGAAAAAAACAAAAAAATAATATGATTTATGCAACGGAATGAAAACAATAAAAACGTGAGCCATAATAAAAATTCTAAATAGCACTTGTAATTTTAATAAATATACAATGAATATTATGTCAATTGAACAGCTACATTACGTTTTTTACATTAAATTGACTCACGAGACTGTCAATTTGTTACTAAGTTATAAAGAATATTTTTATTTAGATTTTGTAAGACTAGTCTGAACCTTAACTGATCTATCTCAGTTTTAATAAAACATGCTAGATTATCATAGACATTGCAATGAGGAATACCTGAGAATGCATATGATCTCTTCAATGGCCCGCGTTACTTTAAATATCTACAAATGTAGCAGTTTTAAGCTAGATTTTTATAATTAACAATAAATCAGTAGATATTAACATATTACATCCGACTATATAAAGGTATTTTAATCTTCCCAGCATCAATATTTTGGATTTACTTGACAAATACCCAGAAATAACATTTCGAAGTCATTGGAATTTAAATGTCATTCGTTTACCACGTAGAAATTTAGTTTCTACTTTTAAATGCATGCCACGTTTCCCTTGACAATGCGAATCTACTGAAAGATGTGTTAACCTATTACTGTACATGTCATTTTTAGTACATACATAAGCAGTAATGTTACAATGCTAAAAAGTTTTTCTTCAGCTATGACAAATAATTAAATTCGTTGATTACCTAATTATAATGTTGTTTTTTTAAACCTTGATTAAGACGTGCTCTGGAGCATCATCCAACCAATTATATTTCTGCACGCTCTGCAGCGTTATTAGATAAGCAAGAATTTGGCAGTGTCCAGTGCCCATTAAGCAGATTTGGTTCGTTCCACAACTTTCATTGGTAGTAGCGCTAATCTCAATTTTAAAAGCCAGAGGTGGAATATTTGCCGAGCAATCTACATATTTTTCAATTTAATAGTCCTTCGACAAAGCAGATCCAAGACCCCGCCAATTTTTTTTAACAAGTTGAGATGTAGAAGCTTAAATGACATTTAGAAGGCACGTTGCAGTTCGTTGGTAGATTTTTAATTATTTTTTGGCAGTTTGGAGCGTTTTCGGCATACAGAATTAAATTGGGATAATTAAAAATAAATCGTCATCCTAAAAGTTGGCCCCTTTGTTACCTAAGTGTATACATAAAGGAATGTATTTTAAATGTTAAATTTATGATGATTTCATTATATTATTCACAAGAGTCATAGTATCTTTTCTAAACACAGTTTGATTAGTGCATGCTTAGTCCTGAATCCGAGATAATTTGCTGTAATTATAGATTCAAGACCAATATTTAGACTAATTTTTATTTAAACTTTTAAAAGCAGTACCTGTAACAATAAAATTTCTCGTTGATTCGTTAACAACAAAAAGCAACTCAAAAGAAAACATCGCTCATTCAGTTAATGCGCTGTCCTACATCGCACTCGTCTACTAAATGGTCAGGGCTCCGTATAGATTAAAAGCGATCCTATCCTGTATTACTTTAATTGTAAGGAAATCATAATTAAATACTTGGTTGATCTGCTGTCCACAGTACCCATTCAATGTGCAAAAAGAAGAATAAATTTTATCAGATATACGAACCGTTTCCTTCTCATATTCTACTCAAGTATCTTCAAATGAACATCTCTTCATGAATACCTCCAGTTCAAACTAAATGCAAGAACATACTTCTTCTGCTTGTATAAATCCTGCTACATTTGGCTTAACATAAAGCTTCGTATATGGCTAACTCTTTTCTGTTTTTGCAATTAAGTATTACCTTAAATGCGATTTCTGGAGATCAGACGTGTGAAGTTTCGACAATGTGCTGTTCAATTCCAGACGTGTATTCACCATATGATATAAAAAAGGCGTATAATTTTCAATGTTCTCTCATTCGAACAATTAAAAATCTGGCCGATCGGCCTATGTAAGTTGCTCGACAACTTGCGCATGTATATTGTGAAATAATATTAACATTAACGACTGTTTCTCTTTGATTGCTGGTAAAGGTAAGTGTGTTACCCTAAAAACCACTCATAGTTTGGCTGCATTAAATGCGCGTGTTGACGCCGCTTTAACTTTCTTTTGTGCCATTCGCGAGACTGCATCGCCCTTAAGTGGGATGTTGAGGTAAACTGCATTATTTTCTTAATTTTTAAGTAATTATGTACGGCAGAATGGCTCAGTGGTTAGAGCACCAGATTCCGAAGCAGACGTGCCTAGGTTCGTATCCTGTCCGCGGCAAATTCTGGCCAGTACTTGATGAGTTCCCAATAAGGACGAAACCGGTCTACTGGATGAATTGCCTTTTCTACACTATACAATTCTTAGCTTATGCTGACATATGTAAGTAATTAATGGGTCAGGTGCTTATATCAAGACCGCCACCTTGATTATAATAATTATGTACCCATAGAATCCGATCATTCATAGCGTCATAGCAGTAAATTTTTTGTGGCAGTATAGTGGAAAAATAGTTGTTTGTGTGACATCTCTGAAAGAAATATAAACGTTTTGTTCCAATGTTCTCCTATAGAATAAGCCGAAGTTCTTGATATGGTGCATTAAAAAATGTGTGTGATTAAAGAGCAAAAGAAACTAAATCTGACGCATCATAACAATTTCATATTTTAAAAAAGCATCTTATGATAACGGAGTCAAATCAAGTGCCTTTGATTTATGCAATTTCATATAAGTTTCGTTTTTTTACTACCAAAGTCATTTTGAGAAATGGACATACATTTGACCAAACTTTCTGATACTTTATACAATCTATATTACACATAGTGTTAAAAGTAAATATGGTTTAAAATCATCAAACTACGTAGAATTCATTTGCATCGCTAATTGTTAATATGACTTCTAACTTTCCGTCTGTTCACCGAAAAATGATGAGTATTGTAGCAACGGAATTGTTCTAATTCCTTATTAACAAACAAAATCACAGAGACAACCGTGTCTCAGTTGTGTCTTCGATCTTAATTTACTAGACATTAACCATTCAGATGTTAAAAGTAGACAAAAAGGCTGTTTTTGACATACTGTGCACTTTTGAGGCCAAATGGACATTTTGCACATGATAAAGCACCAAAATCCTTTGCGTGTAATACGGATAAGTTACTAATTCGAACTTTATCATTAGTAAACAGAGCGTCCTTTGAGAATATCCATTTGTAGGTTCCTCCGATTATGTATGTTGGCTTATATCTAATAGAAAGGTATTTTTAAAAGAAAAATATGTAAATAATAATTTTTAAGGTTTCGACAATATACATTTTAATACAATGTAAATTTTAAACGCGATGCTTATCAAATACAAAGATACAACTTCAGTTTTCTGCAGATTTAGGTCTAAGCTAATTTATTTGACGTATAAATTAAGCGCGAAATGTACAATTTTGTGCCTCCATATAAATTAAAAAATATATATGTCATTAATAATGAATAACTCAGTACGCAGGTAGAGATTTTTTAAATGATTATCATAAATGCGACATGTTTCAAATATATTCTTATCCCAGATCTTTAACACAACAGCTTAACAACCTCCAAATACGCCTTGTGGCGGTTTATGAATTTCTTTAGTTTTTGTCAGTGTATAGCGGAGAATCCACTGATGAGGAACAGGACCCAATGTAGAAATCATACTATTAAAATTCAAAATGCGGCTCTCGTTCAAAGTACTCACGTAAATTTGGAACGGCACCGAAATATAAACCGTTAAATTTCTACGCAATCACGATTAAAACTGTTGCACAGCTTTATAAAATTCTGATAAATCATTCAGTTTAGCGAATCCTGATTTCACGGGCATTTAATAATCTAATGGCTGGATCCTTGAAATAACACAAAGCCCATTTCTGAGCTGAAACATATACAAAGAAAAACAAACAAGGAATTTCGTTTTTGCCTCATACTGTGTATTCGTGTTTTTTATTATTAAGGGAAGAAAGGCAAACGTTAAAACAAACAAGCTAAATATATAATATTTGTTTACGATGTTGAAGCCTTCGGAAGACAAAACAGAAGTATACGTGGAAATTGTGTTCAATCGGATCTTTGTGAAACTATTAGCGCAAAGCTACAACCCGCGTACGCAATACTAGACATTGCAAAAAGATAAATATATGTTCATGATTTAAAATTCGAGACTTACATAGCTTTATCGAAAATTTTACTTAGGGCAAAAAGAAAAGAAATTTTGTTCGTTTTACGAAACAAATTTTTTAAAGTTTCACATAATTTAACACTTTAGTAAAAGAAACAAAACTAAAATTTGTGTATGCTTTCACTGTTTACATCAATGAGATAATTTTTTTCATAATCAGTTGAAATGCCCCGTTAGGATTGCGTATGGTTCAGGCGATATTCTGCGTAATTACGAAGATGAATGCGCCTTTCGTTTGAATGCAATTACACAATTCCACATTGTGTTATTCTAAATCTTACTGCTTTGTTCAATTGATATTTCATATTAGCTAGTCAAGTCAAAGAAAATAAACAATGAGATTCATAAAAAAGAAATACTTACACAAAGGTTTCTTTTGGGGTAGTACCCTTCCAGGTTTTCAAAGGTAAAACCGATACGCCATCCTCCTGAATCAAGGTGATTTTAGTTAAAATAGCACATAAACAAGATGACAACGGTTATTAATAAAATCAAAGAAATATTATCTACTTAAAATAAGTGAGCTTTTTATTCTTCTTAAAATAAGCAGATTTTAATTATTAATGTCAATCATATATGCATATACTGAGCTGAAACTTAGTGGTAGAATATTGGTCATATATATATTTATATATATATATATATATATATATATATATATATATATATATATATATATATATATATAATTGTATGTAACCAGTCATCGATCAACATAAGAAAACTACCACCAATCACAGTTATTTTGGTCGACGACTGGTTAAATAAAATTGAATTGGTGTTTACTTCAAGCTCGTAAACTTGATTTAAAGAATTGTTACCACCACCCGCGCAATCAATTAT